>CABHPR010140360.1:0-61948 GCA_902168415.1 Peromyscus melanophrys | reverse complement strand
TTTAGAAATATCATTTTGCCAAGTTGCCATTTATAACTTGCATTTTAAGAATAAGGAGTTCATTTTCTTTTAAAATGATTTGATATCAAAAGTTAAATAACCATTTTATATTTTTATATAAAGCAAAGAAATGTACTTTTAATTTAATTACTCATGTCTGAAATGATAGTTGAATGTATTCTTATTGGGATAATTAGTAACCAGAGCATACCATAATAAGCTATTGTTCTATTTTCACGAATTTCCTCCCTTCTGCATTTTTCTTTGAAAGTGTTAATGGAGTCCAGGACTGACACAATATTATTCAACATGCTCACGCATTTTAGTATCATAATGTTGGTTGTTAAAACTTTTCTAAATTGAGTTGACAATTTCAAATTAAGTATCATCTTGTGTTTTCCTTTCTCCATATCTTTCTAATGACACTGTCATATAATATGATGGCTTTATGAGTGGTTTTGCTACCCCATTCATCAGAGTAATCAATGGGGAAGGGAGCCATATGGGTTGTAGTCCATTTGTATTGGAGAGGACAGATGGCATTATTGATAAATGGATATATTCCAAATATTTATTGTATAATTATATCACAGGGACTCTGACTTCTGAATTTTAATTTTAATATTAACTTCCAGGAACTGGCAAATTAGGCAGTGTATTCAGTTGCCATGTATTCATTTAATCACGTTAATTTGTGAGTTGTAGCGCTAATCACTTTCGGTTAATGCTTTATTTTACATGATGGGCACTCCCTTTTCAAAGGCATTGCATTTACTTATTTGATTTCTTGCCAAGCTATTCTTCTAGTCTTCAGGGTTTGAA
The DNA here is from genome assembly GCA_902168415.1 of Peromyscus melanophrys. Taxonomy (NCBI): domain Eukaryota; kingdom Metazoa; phylum Chordata; class Mammalia; order Rodentia; family Cricetidae; genus Peromyscus; species Peromyscus melanophrys. The sequence goes on along the minus strand of CABHPR010140360.1, from coordinate 61,126 downwards.
AGCTATAACAGTATTTGGAGTAGGCAGCATGTTGAGGATAGAATCCCAGAAGAGAAAGAAGCGAAGATTTCCTGACACTTCTCCCCATTATCACTTCCTGTGGGAGACAGAAGGGGGAGGGGGGAGCCAAACAGACTCTTGACATTTTCCTGTTGCTTTACTTTCTATGCTCAGTAGATTTCCCAAAATTCTGTTCCAATATAATTGTGGACGTAAGGACATAATGATATGGTTCAGGTTCTAATTGCATTTCATTTTCTCCATTTGAAATGAAGTCATCAGAGGAAGGGTTACTGCTGGCGTAGTATTCTCAATGCAATGCCCTCCCAAATGTTTGGCAACATTCCAAAACTATGTTCACACTACAAGAAATCAGCAGCATCCATAGAAGACTTAAATAAATATATTTTATGGTGTTTAAATGCTTATATAAAGAAGTTTGATTTAATTGAGGTCCAATTCTTTTGGGATAAAATTTTAAAATGTATTGAATATCTTCATGTCTCCCATAGACACCTGACACCTCCAAAGAAGGTCAATATTCCAGTGCTCTTAAAATATCAAGAAGAAAAGTTAATGTTATTTGAATCTTATCAAATTCATAAGACATACTTTTAATATCTTTAGTTTATCTTCAAAATGTTGGGGTGAGATAAAATTCCTGAGACACAAGTTAACTGTTAAGTAAAGTAGCATATCTGAGTACTTGTGTTGTCTTGTTTCTAAAAATGTCTTGGTCTTTGGGATGAGCAAGAGATAAGCCACAGCCAAAACTAGAAACAAAATGAAACAAAAACCTTAGAAGGGACAAAACCCGAAGCAGGAAATAATGATGAGAGCTGTGTGTGCTCTGTGAATGGAACCAAGCTGCTCAACTCTCTGTCCCATAAATGGAGTGATAGCATAAAATTTAAACAGAAAAAAAAAATTCCCAAACCTTTCTTAATTTTTGAAGATCAGATGCTAGCCATTGGTTAAGCTAGTGAACAAAGAAATAAACGTTGACCTCCTCAAGCAACACATGAGCCCACGTCCTAGAACTGAGGCTGCCTCTCGGAGGCAGAGCATTCAAGTGATTGATGTTTGCCAAGTGTGCAATCAGAGGGGAAAAAAACCAAACAACTATGTTTTCAAGCTTTGGAGATTGTCAAACAAAGGAAGAGAAAATAAATAAAAACTTCAATGCACAATATTGATATACCTTGTCAAAGAAATGTTAATTAAAATCAGGCTTCCTTTTTTCAAACGGTGTTAGATTTCTAGGCAAAAGACTGCTCAAGAATGTGGCAATTAATGCAAAAGTGGAATTTTAAAGGTACAAAGTGAAGGCTGACATAAAAAAGAGGGATGTCATGTTACCAAAAAGCTATTCCCTAGATTTCAGTGTCAGTAATCTCCTACTGATTAATTAATACAATCAATTACATTTCAAGGGGAAAGCTAAGTTTTGATATCGACATGTAGGGCTCACTCATAAAGCCAAGAGCTGAAAAACACAAATTTCTGTTTACTTCCTATGCATTATCAGGTTTATGACATTTATTTGATAGCTATATATTGTTTTGAATGAACAATGACTTGAGTTATTAAAATACAGCTCACTTATGATCCACACTAAGAACAATCATTGCATTCGAATGAGGGGGTAACACAGCCTTTCATTCTAAAGCAGTAGATTTCATTTCCCCAGGGTCAGAATTAAATTGAGGTTTTGTATTCATCTGAAGTAATTGTAATGAGAATATTTAACATGGGTCAAATGGAGAATAGTGGCACCCTGGAAAGGCTTAGAAATGATTTGCTTTTTTATACATTGTTCCACGGTGGGATTAAAAAAGATCAACCCGCCTGATTTAAGGATGCTATATTGTTCTATTTGTGAATCTAATGAAATCTTTGGCAGAAAAGAACAAGTGAATAAATGAGTTTTAGAAAAGATGACATCTGAATCAAATAATTACACACTTGAAATGCATAAGATGATCTTAACAGATTTTACCTAGACAAAATCAGAGATGTGTATATTTAAAAAGAGGGGGGGGAACCTTAATGCGTCCTTTTTACCACCATAGTGGAAAGAGGAGGGATTGTACATGTTTTTCCATTAGACATAGGAAAGAATTGCTGAGCAGGGCTGTGTCCATACAAGAGATTTTCTAGACTCCTTTTTCCCCTGAAGCGGTCTTTTTATTTGAGAACCATAAGTGATTTTTCCATTTTCTCACCAAAGTGCTCAGGTATATTTTCTCCACTCTCCCTCTCAGGACACTGGCTCTGTTACAGCCAAGAGAAGATAAATCATTCCTTTGTGCTGGATGTTTGTCTCTCTCTCTCTCTCTTGTGTTTATAATAACAATCACAACAGCAGCAACAACAACAACAACAATAATAATAATAATTTGTAGTAGCCTATGTGTGAAATCTGACGTGCTGCTGACTGACCAGAAACTCAAAATCCACTTAAAATTGTGTCAAACTGTATGACATCACCTATCCAAGAGATTCTGTAAATTAAAAAAAAAAAAAAAAAAAAAAAAAAAAAAGTCAATAAATGTCTTTGTGTTTTAAATGATATTCAGAAGGTATTTTATAGCTAAAACTTACCCAGTGATTGCTTGGGGCTAGGTTACAGTGCCTCGGTAGAATATAAGTTGGCTCAATGTAACAGGCTAAAATAGTACATTTTCTAATAGGTTTCTGCCCTAAGTGGACATATATTTATGTTGAACATATTCTAGCATGAAAGGTTGGTTAGAATGTTCTAATAAATTCAGCAATTGTTTTAAAAAAGATGGAAGAGTTTCTTGCTCTGAGAATTACAAAGGGAAGGAAAACCTTCTGTTGAATAGATTCCCAGTAGCTATATGGGACTTCTGCTGATCACTTCACTGCTTGCTCTTCCAAGCACTGTGCGGGCACATAGTAGCCACTATTCCTTGTTTATACTCGATGAAGGCTTTTCTCCTGTGCTTCAAAACAGCCACAGCATGTAACTAGCAGAGGCAGTCTTCATCAGTATCTGTAACAAGAGTGCCTAGCAATTACACTGTAATTTAAGGTTTTCTGAAAGTCTTCACCAACTCAGTAAGTCAATGAACCACACAAGGTGCATCACCAACAAGAAGAGGAAGTTGTCATTTGCATGAGATACAGAATGTCATGTGATGTCAACTATACCTAAAAATGTCTATGGCCTTCAGAAAAAATATAGTAAAATGAAGTTGTGAAAATGGCCTTATATCTTAGACTTCTTAAACTGTTTCAGACTTATGCATTAGATAAATGCATATTTTGATGAGTACCTTCTAATATGAAAGAAAATTAACAACAACAAAAACTCACTTCAACTACAGAAAAATTAATACGGCAGGATGTAACATATATGTTTTAAATTTTACATTCCTGAACAACATCTTGATTTGGGGATAGGAAAATAAATTCATAGTAAGAGTCCCAATTTTGAAATCATTGTTAACATGCCAAGTGAGAATTGTACAAAACCTTATCTAGATTTTAAAACTTGTCTTAGCGATATACAAGAAGATAAATACATGTCAGAGCAACTCTTCTGAAAGACAAATTATAAGACAGCAATTAATGTATAACTTAACAATTGGTATAATTTTTAACATTATCAGTCAAATGCTAATGGGATTATTTTAAGAACATAAATTTATTTTCAAAAATGGCAGTGTTCAGGACCAGTAACATAGCTTAGTGGTAGAGTGCTTGCTTAGCATGTATATAGCTTTGAATTGAACCCTAGGATCACTACAAACAAGCAGAAGAGTAAGGTTAATAAATGGCTCAATGGTTCAGAATGGCAAAACATAGTTTTTAAATACTGAAGGAAGGAATGTGACATATTCAGCATGGAATACATTCTACACTCAAATACTAAAAATGTCACAGAACTATTACAGCCAGAATCCTGTGCATAAATCAGTAGAATAGGACAGGTAAATATTAAAATTATATCTTGCATTTCTATGAACCAAATATGACAAAGAGAAAAGATGCTAATAGCATAGACACAGTGGACTACTCACTAGAAGATACATAGAATTTAGATAGAACCCGAGAAATAGTGGAAGAAGGGGGCTAGTGGACTAAATTTTGAATAATTTATTACAACAGCCAAACAATAATAACAACAAAACCATGACTGGACAACAGACAGGAACTACAAAATGAGAGATGTCTAAAAAGAGAAAATTGATCAATTGTTTGAGGTAATGTTGTTTTCTCCTTAAAATGAAGGAAGAGAAGAAGGAAAAAAGGGAGAAAATAGAGAGGGAGGAAGGGAGGTAGGGAAGGGAGAAATAGAGGAAGGAAGGAGGAGGGAGGAGGGAGGGAAGGAAGGAAAGAGGGAGGAAAGGAAAGAAAGAAGGGGGAAGGAGGGAAGGGAGGAAGGAAGGAAGGAAGGAAGGAAGGAAGGAAGGAAGGAAGGAAGGAGGAAGAAGGGAGGGAAAGAGGGAAGGAAGAAAGGAGGGAGGAAGAAGGGAGGGAAGGAGGGAAGGAAGGAGGGAAGGGAAGAAGGAAGGAGAGGGAAGGAAGGGGAAGGAGGGAAGGAAGGGGAAGGAGGGAGGGAAGGAGGAAGAAAGGAAGGAAGGAGGGAGGGAAGGAGGGAAACATGAGGGATGGAAGGGGATGGGAAGGATGGAAAGTCTCAGTGTTTTTCTTCGACCTCTGGGCATAGGTTCTCCATTTGGGGGCACAGCTTATGTCTTTTGAGGAGGCCCTGACTTCTGAGAGAAAACAAGTTTTTCTGCTCCCCACCTTATGATGAGGAACCCCACTGTTATTTTGTAGTAAACATATTGCATTGCCTGACTGTGCTGGAGTCCATACTATTTTTCTCTCAGTGAGAAGTGAGAATGAATGACAATCAAGTCTACTACATCCTCAAACTTTTCTTAAGAATTAGCCACATCTTATCTTTTATTCCTGACAGTCTTTGATTATTTCATTCATTTATTTTTGTCAACAAAGTGCCATTCATTGAATTGTCATTCATTTTGTAGAGCTGTTCAAGGTACTTATTCAATATAAAGAAAATGTTAAGAGGTTCTTTGCTTCTATGATACAGAATGCATCATTTTCTTTATGAAACTGAAGGAAATGGTTATTCTACAGCTGAGACATTTAATCTTGATACTCAGCTGAGCTTCCTGGCCAGAAATCTTTAAAAGTAAAGCATTTAAAAATGCTGACACATCATTTGGTTAGGAAGGAGACAAAGTATGTTTAAAATTATTTCTGTACTTAAGAATATTCTAGGGGCCTAGAGAGATGGAACAGTATGTGAGAACCTTTGCTGCATAAAAATGTGCACCTGAATTTGGATCCTGGAAACGACATAAAGTTGGGCTAGGTCACAAATGCAACTGTAACCCCAGCCCTACGGGGACAGAGACAGGAGAATTGTCGGGGGTTTTGATGGGCATCAGCCTCACTCCAGGTTCTGTGAGGAACTCTGACTCAAAGGAAAAAGGTGGAGATTGAAGGGCTGGGCACAACATCTTCCTCTGGACTTCATGCATGCACACAGACACACATGCACACAAATATGCACATACACACAGGCATACCCACACATGTGTGTATATATCACACACACCACATATATGCATGCATAGTCAGTCATACATACATAAATTAATTAGAGCGTTCCTCTTCTATTTTTATAGTCACATCCTGGTTGTATTGATTTACTGTGAGTTCTCACCTACATTCAATTACAAAGTATACTGGCGTTGCTGTCAACTTGACACAGGCTAGGATTATTTGGGAGGAGGACCTTCAACTGAGAAAAGGCCCCCATCAGATTGCCTGCTGGCAAGTCTGTAAGGCATTTTCTTGCCTATTGATTGATGTGGGAGGGCCTGGCCTATTGAGGGAGGTGCCACTACTGGGCAGGTGGTTGCATAAGAAAGCAGACTGAGCAAGACAGGAGGAGCAAGTCCTAAGCAGCATTCTTTTGAGGCCTCTTCTTCAGTTCCTGCTTTGAAATCCTGCCCTGAATTCCCTAGATGGTGGACTATTAGTTATTTTGGCAAGTTGTTTTTGCTCATAGTGTTTATCACAGCAGTAGAAACCTCACCGGGACACAAAACATGGCTTTTCATCAGGTCAGCTTTCTTCAGTGATGATTTTTCAGGTAAAGATTTCTGGGACTATAACACACCTTTGTTTCTTTTTGAAAGAGCTTAACACACTTCTATTGGTTCATGCAATGAAATTGGTTTCCAGAGAGAATAGCTACATAGCTTTCAGAGATGAATGGTACTATCATGCTCTTGATGCAAAGGGTAGAATAAATGACTAATTTTGTATGCAAGTTTCTTGGTTTACTTACAACTTTCTGCTAAGACTTTGAAGCAAAGGATTTCACCAATTACATTTGTTGTGTGTGTGTGTACATTTTTCAGAAAACATATGTTAGTAGGGCTATTAAGCAATTAGTTTCATGCATATAGATAGTTCATTTTGCACCAAACCATATGATGTGATTGGAATTTATAGAAAACCATCTCTCTTGCCAGAAATGAAGTGAGTTAATTCTCTAGTTTGGAGAAATATGGCTGCAATCTGTAGCCTTAAAAATTAGGAGCCTAGTATTCATGTTCAATAGCTTAGAAAAGAGCGTAATATAAAAAGTTCTGTGTTATGAAATTGGAAACATAGTACCTGGTTCATATTGCATGATCATTAAATATTTCTTAACTTGCAATAAATGATGCTAACCAAGATCATATGTATACCGTACATATATGAGGTCTCTGTCCTCATCAGCTTTGGCTAGAAGACTTTTAAGCAGTCTATGCAAAAGGGAAATAGTCTGAGACAGACTTGGCAATGTCCATAAAATAAAAGTAAGCCGACTGCCCAGGAGAAGCCCAGCTACTTCTAGAGACTTAATAACTGTTCTTGAATGAAGGCAACGAGGCCGAAATGAGATGGAAACGAGAAACCATCTCATATCTTCACTTTCTTTTTTCTATATTAGAGTGGCATGTGTTTATCTCCCACAGGAATGCCCAAAAAGTAGTTCAAAAGGAACAACTTACATGGGGATGAAATACCCCAACTACAGGATGGCTTCCTTTATGTGAAACATTGGAAAAAGTATCCTAAAATAGCTAGAAATCCTAGAGCATGATTTCCGTGTCTCCAGGTAGGAGTCCACGAGTCATTGGCATCTTCTTAAGCCCTTTACAAAAAGACTGACAATTTTTCTTCATTTTTGAATCATTCATACCCCCAGCCACAGGTATCAATCAAGTTTAATGTCTTTCCTCTGGGGGAAGAGAGGGCACGTTGAAAGTCCATGTAACATCCACTACAAGATGTAAAGTTCTACATAACTGACCTTTTGTAAATATTAAGCAAAACAAGTAAATCAAAATGGCAAGGTTAGCATATTTTAGCCCCACCTGAAAACTAATATTGGTATTATTTATGAAAGCTCCCCCCACCTCCGCCCCTACCTGCTGCCATTTTTAGGTCTGGATTTCTCTATACTACACTTAGCTCCAATTTTAAAATGATCCATTGCCGCACTAGACAGAAATGTCCTTCCACAATCAGAATCTGTAGCTGCATTTTATTGCATTTAAAATGGCAGACTCTGTTGTGGATTACAGCCCAGTCATTCCTTGGATTTTAGAGACCTCTGATGACAGAAATAAGAAGATCATTGTTTGGGCTTTTGAAATGAAAAGTCCTACCCAATTCAAACTCTCCTATCAAAGAGGCTCTGGATTTGCAGTATAATTAGGGTGGTGGCAGAAGAGGACATCCAAATTTGGGTATAGAAACAATGGAGACGTCATCCACAAACTCCAAAGAGATGATTCAGTTAAAGAGGAGGCCCCTGCTTGAATATACACAATCAAGTAAACCCCAATTTGCCTGAGTGTAGCTTCCCGGAACTACTTTGCTTGCTATTTAGTTAGACTGAACTCAAAAGGCAATTGGTGGATGCTGGGAGGGAGGGTCAATTTTCTTCAGGGAGGCTTCCCCTGAGAGGCTGCCCATGTTCCAGCAGATGGCCTAACAGCCAAGTACACACTGGTATCACTGAGTGAGTTTCAAAAAGAGCACATGAAGGTGGGAAGGAAAAGGGAGAGGGTATGGGAAGAATTGGCCGGGAGGGGTAGTGTATGGATTTCATCAAAACACCTTATGTGAAACTCCCAATGTTTAAAAAATGATGAAATTGGATCTTTTTTCCTTTTATTTGTTCAAAGTTTTATGCAATGTGTTTTGATAAAAGTTATTTAATTAGATTTTAAAAATCTTTTTAATAGTGTGTGTGTATGTGTGTGTGTGTGTGTGTGTGTGTGTGTGTGTGTGTGTGTGTGTGTGTGTGAAGTATAGGTGCCCTCAGGGAAGCCAGAGGCATTGGATCTTCCTATAGCTGGAGTTATACATGGTTGTGAGCCACCATCCAATGTGAGTACTGGGAACTAAATTCAGAAACACTAGAAGAACAGCAAATGCTTTTAACCACTCCAGTCCCCTGCCCTAAATATTTTTAAATATGCTGCAAATTCAAATGCCTCAGTGTCAATGCTATCTTTATCTTAAGTAACTTAATTGGTGATAATGGACAAAATATATAAGGGCATAAAGGCTTTGGCAAACTTCCTTCTAATAGATGTGCTTTATAAGTAAGTACTTTATAAGTAAGCCACCATTGGGTTTCAGAGTCAGAATCCACACAGTTCAGCTACTCAGAATCTGGGAAGCTTACGCTGAGCTGACATCTTGCTCTCTCAAGCCCTTGTTATCATCCTTCCTCCAGAATCTCAGCTGCTGGACCTGCTTCCTCCCATAGCACCAGGAAGTGGGCATAAGGCAGGGAGAGTCACAGCAAATGGTTTGCTGGGTTTAATTTTCGACAAGGAAGTGCTTTTCTCTTGCTTTTGCTTGCTCTCTTTTTTTAAAAAGGGAGGGATTTTCTGTCAATCTTAGAGTCCCCTGTGTCTGTATATTCCTTTATTATTAAGCTTATGATCTCTATCAAGGATTCTCTTATCACTGAAATAAACAATTAATAGTGATTCAAAAATAGCAAATTGCCAACACTTAAGATATTTAAACGAATATAAGTTGCTTGGGTGTGGCAACATCTGTCACTTATGATCGTTTTTATTCTGTGATCTATTTAACAAAGTGAAATAATCTAGTGAGTATTTGGAGAACCATTTTTATTTCTTGGCCTTAAATAACACGCTTGCACTTAGACACCAGCTTTCCTTCTGCTAGTGACTCTCATGGTATGTTTGAACAGCCTACTATGCTGAGGGGTACTCTTTTTATTTTATCAAGGTTCATAATTCTTTCCTGACTTCACAATCTGAAATGTTACTGTTACCTGCTGCAGCACCCCACTTGTGACCTGCCAGTCAGCCCACACTTGGGGGGCGGCTCTTCTGCCTTTGCCCAATTCCTGAAATTACCACATTACCATGGAAGCTGAAGTTCCTGCAGGACAAGGCCAGCTGATCAAGGAGATTCCTGTAGGAACCACACACAATGCCCAGAAACTGCTCTGAGAAGCTGACCAGCCCAGTGCTAGCCGGTCAATTAGAGCAAGGTCTAGAAAAGCAGGCATTAACCCTTAAGTGGCTGTTCCATGGGAATTCTGAATCAGAAAACAACATGGCCTGGGCACTGTTACCAACCGGTAGAATACTTTTAAAGTATCTTAAGTAATCTGTGAGGCTTACCCATAAATCCCAGCTGACTACCAGATCGGCTTATAAGCCACTTTAAGAATATGAATCCACACATCCCAGGCAGTTGTATGGGCACTAATAGGCATCCTAGCCTGTTCCTTAGCCCCATGTTTGAATGTGATCTCCCCTGGATGTGTGTTCCATGCCTTCAACTCTGCTGCTATCAATTTGCCTGAATGTTTGATTTTATCCTTTAAACATCATTTTCCTCATATGTAAAATGATTATATTAACAATGGTTCAAGACAGCTGTGTGGTTGGTTAATGTTCGGTAGAGGAAGTGAAAGTCTGGATACAATGTGTGGAATACAGTTTAGTTAGCACTGAATTTAGATAATTTTAACAGAATCTAAAACAATGGATTTTGTAATCCTGTAGGCAAGTGTATAGCCAACTGGTCATATTTGATTCTAAAAAATGCACACCATGAACTATATCTGAAGAAAAAAAATCACAGCCAAGAAATAGTCAGTTGTTAGGTATGTTGTGTTTTTGTTGCTTTCTATTTTCTTTTTCTTTATACACAACAGGGCTATTGTGTGCTCTGATGAGTTGAAGAAACCTAGGTTTCCAGGGGCCAATGTCAGCTAGCAGCTTCTGGGCTTTTCTTTTTAATGAGGAAGGGGTATTCTCTCTCTTTCTTTGGAAAAGGGGAGATGCTCTATCAAGCTTCAGGTAATCCTTGTGCTCATCTATTATCTTTTCCTTTGACTTTGGCGCAAAACTGGGGATGAGGGCATATCTTAAACAGAGGCAATGTCAGGAAACCGCAGGCTCTTTTGTTTCTGGGCATCATGAATAAGAAGACTGTCATAAAAGTGTGGAACTTCGGGAGGAAATAAAAATGAATCCTAGAGGGCAGCATTAAAAAGTATATAGAAAAGCACAGTTAAGAAGGAAATGAGTCTTTTAACAAGGTTTTCGTGTCCTCCTCTTTGATTGGCATCAGAGTCTTCATGCGAACCTTGTCATATTAGATGCTCTGAGCAAAAGTCAATTATAATAGACTCCAGATGAAGACTCCACATCAAAACGGGAGTGTGACAGAAGCACTGTGGCACAGCATTTTCTGAGATCTCCTACAAACCGCTTCTGTTTCCTTCTCCCCTTGGGTAGCTCAATTGAGTTCACAATGCGCTTCTTTGTGATCTCTCATCCACCTTTGAAGGTCCTAGACAAGTGGGTGCCACAGTCCATATGTTGGTTTAGGATTGACTAATTAGTAAACTTTTACTGATATCTTCTTCATCATTGGTAGGGTGAAATAAATTCTGTAGGTGCATTTAAGAAGTCCTTGGCTAATTATCTAGCTGTGATTTCTAAAGTCAGACTGTGAGTAGGATTTTAACCCTGATATTTCTTTGCCTATTAAATACGGAACAAAAGTGATGTCTCTTGCTGAATACACTTCCTCTTCTTCTTCCCCTACAGTTAAATTTCTTTCTGGGAAAGGGGAATTTCCATAACTATTTAGATGAATATGTGAAAGGAAAAAATATGATGATATAAAATACAGGGAGGAGTGGAGAGGGCCAATAGTGTACATGTCATATGAAAGTAGATGGGGGGGCAGGATGCTGATTGTGGAAAGAAAGGGTACAAACAGGGACTGAGGGCAGAGAGATGAAGGAGAAGAGTGCTAGGTGATCAACCAAAAGTATATATGAAAATGCCATAAGAGAACATCACTTTGTATGACAATTTTGGGAAACAAAAGGCATAAAGCTGAATTTATATGCAAGAACTTACTAAAGGAATGTTGCAGAAGTTAAACATATCAAATATTAATGATTCATCTTTGATTTGTGTGTTTGATATATTGTGCACACCAATAAATTTACCTGGGGGTCAGAGAACAAAACAGCCACTATATTAAACATAGAGGTTAGGCAGTGGTAGCACACGCCTTTAATCCTAGCATTCCGGAGGCAGAGATCCATCCAGATCTCTGTGAGTTCAAAGCCACACTGGAAACAGCCAGGCATGGTGACACACGCCTTTAATTCCAGGAAGTGATGACAGGAAGTAGAAAGCTATATAAGGCATGAGGACTAGGAACTAGAGCCTTTTTAAGCTTTAGCTTTTAGCAGCAGTTCAGCTGAGATCCATTTGGATGAGGACTCAGAGGCATCCAGTTTGAGGAAACAGGATCAGCTGAGAAGTTGGCAAGTTGAGGTTAGCTGTGGCTTGTTCTACTTCTCTGATCTTTCAGAATTCACCCCAATACCTGGCTCCTGTGTCTTTTATTTAATGAGACCTTTTAAGATTCATCTACAGATTTGTATAAATGACTGTTGTTATTTTCTTTATCAAGTAAAAAACAATCTCATTTTTCTCACAAAGTTGACATACTTCAACAAAGCCAACTGAAGTGAATGTTCAATGTTTTTATTTTGATTTATTTTGTTTTATTTTAGCTATGTCAAATTAGGTGCTCTGGTGAAAGTCAAATATAATAGACCAGGTAACCCAGGCTGGCCTCAGACTTTGGGTACTCTTCCTGTTTCGGCCCCCTGAGTGACAGAATCATAGGTGTATTTATATTGCATATGCATGTTGATGCCTGAGTTGTGGTACATGAGTGAAAGTCAAAGAGCAGTCTGGAGGAGTCCATTCTTCCCTTCTACCATGTGGGTCCTGGGGTTTGAATTCCAATCATCGGGCTTAGCAGCAAGCACCTTTAGTCACTAAATTATAGAATCGACAAGTCCAAAGACTTAAAAGCAAACAATACAAGGGGCTACTAATTTGGATCATTCTAAGTTAGGCAGTTTATATCCCAGAGGCAAATAGATGTAAGAAAGATAGGGGTAAGTAGAAGCATAAAAGTACATCTGTAGTTCCTACAGCAGAACAGAAATACCAAAAATCAGCACAAACTGAAAATGATGAGAATGTGGAAGTATTTAATAAGTACTTATTAAATTTAATTTTTTTAAAATGCTCCTTTTGATATGTGAATTAAGGCCAGAAGACAATCATTCATTACTTGGGAAACATACTAAAAAGATGTTCTGGATTGTAACTTAAAAGTAAATATTAACTTATTTTTCAGGGTTTGTACATTATCCTTCCACCAGATGTTCTAAGAAGAAATGAGCAAGACTGAATGGATGGTCCTTTTTTTTTCTAGTTTAAGTGATTGTGCCACCATTTTAAAGATGCTAGGTGCTTCTGAGACAGGTTCTTACTGGGCGTCCGGGTAGATCATCCAGCTGCAGAAACAGACTAAGCTGGGAAGTGCTTTTAACTGGTGAACAAAACAAAAGCTTCCTGGATTCTGCTTCCCTTCTATAAAAAAAAATGAGTGGCTATCATGGATGATGCTTATGTTTTGTCCAGTTATGCATTTTTTATGATCCTGTGGTTCTTTAGTACTTTGGGTGTTCAAATTTTCATGTGAAATTTATTGTTGATTTTGTAGCAGCGATATCCTGAAACTTTCAACCCTGTCTTCAGCTCTACCTTCTAGGGAGGATTCAGCCTGGAGTGTGTATCATTGCTTTGTTTTGGTTTTGTTTTGGGTTTTTTTGTTTGTTTGTTTGTTTGTTTGTTTTTGTTTACTGAATGACAGCACTGTGTCTTATGTCTGCAGATCAGGCTACTGCGTGACCCACCTGAAGCCATCATCCACAGTTAATTCCACATTGACCTAGGCTATGCCTCGGGGGGAATTTAAAGCACTTCTCTGTCCTTCCCCTTTGGCAATGTCACACTCAGAACACTGTCCTCCAGCTCATCAGTACCCTGCCATTGCTTCTGTTTGTACCCGGTCAGTCCGTGGAACTGAGTTTTGATGAACATCTTTTCAACCCTAGTGGCCAGGCTACTTTCAATGACTTTGCAGTTATTCCCTCTTCTTGTCATTTTTCTTGATTCTCAGTTAAGAAGACAGTAGCCCTGGTGGAATTATGCACAAAGGCAGACAGAATGTCAGAAATCTTACATACCTCTAGAAAGCCAGAGAGCATGCTTTTCATGCCGTTTGTTCTGTGGTGTTTTTTCGGCAACATTGAAGCCATGCTTTCTGTCAGTTTACCTGTACACATTTCTTCATTTTAATTCAATTATCTTCTTCCTAATCAAGTTCTAGTTATACTGAAAGGCAGGATTCACTCGAAGTTTTATATGCCATACTTCCAATAGAAACCATTAGGAAAATCCTTTCAGACACGGGATCTCTGCAGAAAACAGTCAAGGGAGAGCAGGTGTTCAGAGGTGTGACTGAATAGTGGAATGCTAGCATCTTAATGTAACCTGTCACTCAAGGATCTATGAGTCCCTAATTACTATTGTTGTGACTCCCAATGGCACCTGCCAGTAACTACATTTAAAGACTTGAGGCTGCTGTCCAAAAATGTGATCTAAATGATATACATTCTGGGTCTCAGTTGCATCTCAGTATTCACACAGTACTTGTTTTAGAGATACTGTAAAACTATTTTTCCTCTTTTTACATTGGACTATGGGTCAAAAAATTCAGAGCAATCAAATGACCTTATATATGGAGAGCATTGTGAAGGACAATTTCTTAATATAATGATACTCTTGACCTTGGCATTTGAATTTTAATGAACAATTTAACCTCTACTTGAGGTTTATCTCAACATTTATTTCTGTTTTAGGATTTAAGGTGAGTCCTATTGCTTTTCTAAGGAGGAGTTGAAGTTCTGTTAGAAATCCAGAGCACTCAGAATATACCTTCCAACTCTCCTCATAATTGTACTTCTAAGAATCTTCTTTTCCTGTTTCTGGGTCCTTTAGTCATAAGAATAAGCAGATAAATTTATCAATTGTTCAATTTATGTTTCTTGTAGTCCGATTTGTAGACAACCCCATGAATTGGTTCTGCAGTCCTATATCCATTTCTGCAAATAAGTTAGGGCCTCCCAATCAATCCTGGATATCGAGTCTAGATAAATACATGCAGAGGATAATTTCTCCAACAATGTTTTGATACATAGAAGGAGTAAGCCTAGTCTCAAAAAAGTATTAAAACACTTAGGGAAATTTCAATAAAATGTTGTTAATATGCACCTCTTTTTGTACCTGAGTTTGGATGAAACGTCTACATTTCTTCAAACACACCTCTATTTTAAAACTATACAAAGCATGAAGTCCTAACCTGATAATTTGAAATTGCATTCTTCAACAACAGAATCCATTGGCTTTTAGTTTCTCTTATACTCAGTGTGTTGACATGATCTTCACACAATAATCTTTTATCTGTTATGTAACATTCATCCTATTGAACATTAAATATTGCATGGTACACCAAGCAAGTCTAACTGGAGCAATTACTGGTTTTATCCAGACTCTGGAGTTTCTATTTGTCAAAAAGTTAATACTTTTAAAGATAAAATGACTTTACAATCTATAATTATTTTCTTATCAGTGTGTGTGTGTGTGTGTGTGTGTGTGTGTGTGTGTGTGTGTGTGTGTGTACATAGTCTCCTGATTAGCTGGCAGTCTGTGCTCAACTTTTGATTTTAGCTCTGCAGGGGCCTTGTAGATGTTATTATTGCAAAGAAAAATCAAAAATCAAAGTGAATTCTTAGTGTCACTCTTGAAGCAATAGAGGTGCAATTGCTGAAATGGCAGCCAAGCATTGTGCTGTACAACTAACTCACAGCTTGGTGCAATGTCCCCACTGAGAGGGAAATGTAGGGGAACTGCCAGAGTTTTACTACATCTGCTCCCTGCTGCTAATGAGCTTTAACCTGTTTCATTCTTATTATGCTTACTGTTTAGATATTTTGCTTGCAAAATTAATTCTATAGCTGGGAGAACACATGAAAGAGGATATGATTTGTAAAATGGGCCTGTTTAAAAATTAAAAGGTATCAGCAAGGGAGATTAAAGGCTATAATGAGTGATGTGTTACTTAATATCAATTCAAGGGCATAAGCTCAGGTGGTCCAGCTGATGCTGTTTCTCAGTTTTCTGTCCTCCTGAGACATGGGCTGATGCTGTAGGAGACATTTTCTTTGTTCTGCATTCCACATCTGTACCGGTGTGTGTGTGTGTGTGTGTGTGTGTGTGTGTGTGTGTGTGTGTGTGTGTGTGTGTGTGTGTGTCTGTCTGTCTGTCTGTTTGTCTATCTGTCTGCATGTGTCTATGTGTGTGTGTATCTGTCTGTCTGCATGTGTCTGTGTGTGTCTGTGTGTCTGTGTGTCTGTGTTTAAAAGTACATTCTGCTTTGAAGTTCTCAATGAGTCCCTAAATGGAACCAAAGTTTTGGAGGTATGAAAATCTGAAAATCTGCTGTTTAAGCAAGGGTATTTTATTATAAGCAAGGATCAATGGAGTTCTTTTATATGTTTATAAAACTTTTATTAATCTTTGTTCTTTGACAATTGCATACATGTATATAATGCACTCTTGTTTCTTTTACCCCTGCCCTCTTGTGTCTGCTTTCTACCACTGTCAATCCCCATCTGCTTTTCAAGTCCTTTGCTCACATTCACATCTTTGTGTTTTGTCTTTCAATTCTCTAAATATAACCAAATCCATCTGAATGAACATGAGTTTTGAGTCATCTATGGGTACACAAGTGTCAATGACTGTCTTGCCTCAGAATCCACCAGTAGCTAACAGTTTGGAGGGTAAGGTATGGTCCAATGGGGGTCCTTCCCCCATCCCCAGTTGACTGATTACCATTCCAGGTTTGAGCAGACCCAGTGCAGACAACTATAACTACTGAAAGATCACAATTGCAATGGCACTATCATGCCTAGAACACAGAATTTTGCAATCCTGCTCCTTACCATCTAGCTCTTAACATTATTTCCACTCCCTCTACATGATGTTTTCTGTGCCTTAGAGAGAGTGGTAGCAGTGTTCCACGTGGGACTGAGCACTCAATTGTCACTTATTCTCAGGAGCTTGAGTAGCAGATTGTTGCAAAGGGGTAGCTTCTTTGGGAAATGCAGCCATAGCATGTGCCTATGAGTATAAACATAAAGATTTAGAAGATAGTTTGGTTTCACATCTCTTTAGCTAAACAACAGTTGTAGGTTCCTCCCCAGGGCCCAAGACATCACTCTTGAATGTTTGCGTGGGTTCACAGTACCAGGCACGTATTCTTCACTCCTGTGGAACTGTCCTCTAATCCAGTCAGGGAGTAACTGGCTATCACCACAACAGTTTGGTCACGGTTGCACCAGTGGGTGCTTCTTGTCTACAGGTTTAGTATTTTAATTCACAGTGTTCGAAGCTGGGTGAGACCACTGTTGTCTTTTCTTCCCAAGAGCCTATATATCACCTTTCAGAGCTGCAAAAACCACTAGCTGACAGGAAGTTTTCAGTTCTGTTTCAGCTTAGTTTCCCTATATCTTGCATCAAACCTGTGTAGTAACAACACCTGCACCTAAGGCTCTGGGATCATTGTGGAAGAAGGGGTGGGAAGACTGTAAGAGCCAGAGGAACAGGAAGTTTGCTGTGAGATTGTATCTCCTAGAAATGTCACAATGAAGTCTCAAAAACATAGCTGCTGAAATGACCAAAACAATGATGAAAAATAGCCACTCAAGGCAGAAAACTCACCAGGTCTCAACCCTAAACAAAGAACTACAGGCAACTAAGGAATGCCAAGAACAGAACAAATAGTCTTCCCCAGGGCATAGGCCCCCAAATGTGATATTACATGGACTGAGCAGATTGTATTTATATATTTAAGGTTGTGTGTGTGTGTGTGTGTGTGTGTGTGTGTGTGTGTGTGTGTGTAAGAACAATTAAAGAAAGAGAGACCATGAAGTTAAGAGAGAAAGAATTTGAGAGAGACAAAGAATTTGAGAGAGAGAGAGAGAGAGAGAGAGAGAGAGAGAGAGAGAGAGAGAGAGAGAGAGAGAGAATGTAGAAAGGAAAGAATGAAATTGTGTAACTATGTGGTATCCTCAGCAATAGTATCTTGTTTTGGACATTCCAATGAGCAGCCAAGAAGAATGGCAAGGACCTTTATTGTTTGGGGGGCTTCTGAGCTTTCTCTAACAAACAAATCATCATGAATTGTTAGTCTCACACTTGGTAATGGCTTCCAATGAATCTCTTATATCTGAGTTCTCATAACCTTGGCCTCATCACCTAATCAAAACAAATGATTCAATCTGTATAGACCTTGGGATTATCATAAAGACAGGTCATAATTTACAAAACCAAATATGTAAATGTATTATTTACATTTACATTAAATATACGGTAATCATCTAGACAGAAACTTCTACTTAAATTTTATTTTCTACATGATCTTTCATTCCTCATCCAAACTCTCTAGCATAATTTGATATGTATTTTCTGTTTTATGGAGTAAAAATGAAAAATGCAAAGATATATTTATCATAACTGGACAAAAATAATCAACAGGTCAATACGAATTCAGGCATGTTCCATTGATGGGAGTAAGAGTGTCATTTTGAGATTTGCATAATCATCTTCACCATTATCATTATCTCTGTCAATAACAATTAAACCCACAAAACTCCTTCTTAAATAGAAACTAAATGTATTAAAATTTCAGCTGAACTTTCACATTACCTTTGGAAAGAACATAGTTTGACCCTCGGCAAAGCAAAGCAGCTTACACCAATGCAATGTTTCTAAGTGTTTTACTCTTGAGACTCAGAAAGAAATTAGTACAGCTGTCCAATTTTGGTCTGCATTTTTCTTATTGAAATGTCACTTCTACATGAGAAACCACAGACCATCAATATGTTTACCTATAACTCACAACTTATAACAATACAATCAAAATATATGGCAATTTAAAATTTAAAAACCTATAAAATCAACACAGTATAATGAACAGTGTAATTGTTTTGTAATGATATAATTATTTTGGATTTAGTCACAAAGGTATACCTCTTTATTTAGAATAGCAATTATTTAACAATAATATTTATGTTTACTAACAAATATCATTAAGCAAAATATCTTGCTATGCATTTGCTTCTATAGACTGCTAATGAGATACTGCAAATTAATACTTTAAAACATGCAACTTATATGACATATCTCCTTATCAAATAAATGACAACTACATTGACCCAACTTATTTGCAGGTTGGTATAGCTATACCATAGTATATTATAAGATGTCTCATTTCTGCACCATTTTTATTGAACATTTAAAATCTTCTGCACATTGTGTGATGGTGTTTGGCCTCTGCTTGACATAGAGCATAATTTATTTGTTAAAGAGTGTGTAAGTTTTCTTCCCACCAGTATGAGCGGATTAAAGTGGTCTATCACTCCACTGCAAAAATATTTCCCCATGTCGTCATTATCTCAATTGATTAAATTTGTTAAGGAATCTAAATGTAATTTTGTTAAATGTAATTTCATAGTATGTATTACTAATTATTGCCCACATTTGCCAGTGCTGGTGCCAAATTAGCACCTTACCTGAAGAAGATGACATTTTGGCTGAAGTTCATGGGGATCAGCCAAGTAGGAGGTCATTTGATAATGTATTAGAACCACAGGAATGTAAGGGACATGTGACAGTAGCCGAACAAAAGCTGGTCATCCAGACAGCTCAGAAATGCTTATGTTACCATCTAACAGTGTTAAGAAGGGAATTCGTGCCATCCTTGTATGACAGACAAGGAAATCAAATTCAGTGACTGTCCTGAGATCATACAGCCAGGGTCTCATACAACTCTCAGTCATCAGGTTGGGGCTTTAACAATTAAAGAGAAAACATAACCAGTGCATCAGTCACTTGCAAGTGCACACACTCATATATATATAAATATATATAAATTATATATAAATTTATATAAATACAAATATATATAATTTTTATTTAAATGTGTTATTTTTGAGAATTTCATACATGAATTGTATTCACATTATTTTCATCCTATTCTCTTCCACCTCCACTTCCTCCTGTCTAACCACTCCCTTTGATATTAATGACCCTTCTTTACTATCGTTTAGTGTGTGTGTGTGTGTCTGTCTGTCTGGATGTATGTATGTGTTTACATAAATCTGATGAGTCCATTTAGTGTTGTTCTTATATACTATGTGTTTGGACTGACCATTTGGGATTGGATAACCTGTTACAAGTCTTGTTGTGAAAGAAAACTGATTCTCTTTCTCTCAGCAGCCACGGATTGTCTATAGCTCCTTCACCTAGGCATGATACTTTGTAAAATTTTCCACCTCTGTTTTGGCATGTCAACTGATGTTGTCATTATTTGGATTTAAGCAACCATATTGTTAACCTTAAATTAGGGAGCAAGGATGGGGGATAATACAAAAGGAGACAGAAGTAAGGTGAGAAATAACACAGGTGTTTGAAAAACCCATAGGGAAACATAATTTTATAAGTTTGCTTAAAATACATTGTATGTGTGTAGTTTAAATGGATTTATGCTACATGGGGTGATAACACTCCCCAACAGACTAACAATCTCCAGCACTAGGTATCAGCAATCTCTCTTTATGTTTCCGGTAAAAAGGGTCCAAGAGATACCTCAAACAATAGAGGCTTTTGCTGTTGTCCTTAGCTGCCACCCAGAATTTCAAGGGAAGACTGTTTCTGAAGACATCTCACACTTTGGACACAGGACTTGAAGAACTGAGCTAGAATTCACCAGCAAGCCTCCCCGTGAGGACTAGCTCTTGTAGTATCTGAAGATACTATGCAAGCTGCTGACAGAAAAACTAAATCAGTAGTTCTGTAAAGGCTACAAATGACAACAATAACCAACCAGCAAGATAGTTTCCTTGGTGCTACAGAGACACTTTGATCATTGGGGTAAGCAACAGCTGTCTAACTGGACTGAAGTCCTACTCAATAGAAGGGAATTCATACCTGCCAGTGTAAACCTCAACAACTAACCCTCTATGGCTGGAGAGATCATAGACCCTAGAGGAAAATCTACTACTTCCATTTTTCTATACACGTAAAATTTCTAGGTGTATTATACTTTTCTTTATAATCACAGATAGCTGTAGCTCTCATCCCCCCCTTCAATAAGACTTCTTTTTGTGGCAGATGAGACTGTTACAGAGATACACAACTGTTCAAAATGAAGAAAATAAGTGACTGTGGGATGCTCAGCTCCAGTTGATACATCTAAAATGCAACCACTACATATAAGGTTCAAGAGAAATGACAAAAGAAGGCATGGAAAGATTGTGAGAGCCACAGGACCAGGTTGCCTCCTTCAAGATATTATCTTCTAGACATGACAAGGAAAATTCACCCCAGTGCACAATTTTATTTCATAATGCTTTCTCAAAGGGAATATGTATATAAGGACAGAATTTTAAATATTACATGCAATGCCTATTTCACTGCAGGCATGAGTAATACACATTAAATTTTTATTAAATTGATATCTCTAATTGATTTAAAAGGATAAGATTCATCTCTTTCAAGATAGTAGGCAAGATTACTATCTGGCCAAGGAGGTGCTGTAAAGCTCATTAGACACATACACACATTTGTGCCCATGCTTGTGGATTCTAAATCATGTGCATTTTTTAAAGGCAACCAAAGATGGAAGAAGGCCTTGAGGTATTTTTTATATTCAGTATAAATTAAGTAATTGCCATTTAACAATTTTTTTAAGTTTTTCTCAGTATTGCCATTTTAATTCATTACTTTATTAATTTGTTAATACATTTGACAGTGGTTTATTTTCTAAAGTAATGTTTTTCTAATTATTATAATACATGCTCATTACAGAAATTTGGGAAATCCATTATGATATAAAGAGAGAAATGAAAATTATCTCTCTCTGCCCAAAGCCAATGATAATTAAACATGTTGATGCATATTCTTACCAGTATTTCATTACATAATATAATATATTTTAATATAATATTTCTGTTATCTGTGAACATTTTCTATATTTCCAGTTGTTTTCTGTGTGAATATTTACAATCATTTTCTCAGAATAGATTTCTAAACTTGAATTTAGGGAAACAAATTAAGTGAATATTTGTAAATTTGAGGTAAATTGATCTGGAGAAAAAAATGTTAGCTTAAAACATTTATTGAGCCAGGCGGTGGTGGCGCAGGCCTTTAATCCCAGCACTCGGGAGGCAGAGCTAGGCAGATCTCTGTGAGTTCGAGGCCAGCCTGATCCATAGAGTGAGATCCAAGATAGGCACCAAAAGTACACAGAGAAACCCTGTCTTGAAAAACAAAACAAAACAAAATTATTAAATAATCATCAGAAAGCAAACCTATGCTAGTTATCTGGGATTCAAACTATGTCAGATATATTTTCTGTTAGGGAAGAGCTTATGCTTGAGTACTTATGTTATTTAAATGATAGGTTCTAAACCATAGATTAATTTTTAATCACTTATTTGTTTTTGTTATTGTTGTTGTTTTATTTTGAGACAAGCTTTCACTAGCTGGCATGGAACTCACTATGTATCCCAGGCTGGCCTCATAGTCACAGAGATTCACTTGCCTCTGCTTCCTGAGTGTTTGGTTTAAAGACATGTGTTCCCACACAAGGCACCCAGTCACTGATATTCTAAAAATAACTTCCTAGTTCTTGAAACTAATCAAAATTTTCTTTATATCATAAAGCAATTTTTATGTTATCATCAAAGTTGTTTTGTGAATAATTATTTATACATTGAAGATTAGGTTAATTTGGTCTTGAAATGGAAATGGCCTTTTTGTTCAATTAGAGGTTGTATGTCAAAACAATTATTCTCAAAATGGTTTCTACTGAAAGCCTGCTAATCCATGACTTTGAAGTCCTGGTTGAATTGGGTTTCATATCTCCTTTTTCTCCAGGTCTGGCCACTGTCAGCAAGCACAAGCCATTTTGAGTATTAACAAACTACAAGAGACATAAGGAAGGGTGGATAGAAATGGACTCTCCTTCTGGGCAAAGATGAATGACAGAGAATTTCCACTGACATTTGATAACGGCCATAACTGACAAAATATACATGCATTCAAGTCTATGAATAAAATGTTAATCTAGGAAATCCTCTGTCAATACCTTCACTGAGAATCATGCACCACTCACTGTTGTTTCTAATCATGTTTTAGAAAAGCAGAAAGGCATTATTCATTTTGTTATTTCTCTTGCTTCCTGAAAATATTGTGGTCTGAATTCAGGAGTTAAAATAAACAATTTTGAGCCGGGCGGTGGTGGCGCACGCCTTTAATCCTAGCACTTGGGAGGCAGAGACAGGTGGATCTTTGTGAGTTCGAGGCCAGCCTGGTCTACAGAGCGAGATCCAGGAAAGGCGCAAAGCTACACAGAGAAACCCTTTCTCGAAAAATGAAAAATAAAATAAAATAAAATAAAATAAAATAAACAATTTTGTGCAGTTAAGCATGCTAAGTAACAGAAACAAGAGTTATCAGATAACAGGCTAGAAGAAAAGACATAAGATGGCAAAGTCAGAGAAGAAATGGCCCAGTTTTTACCTACTCCCCACTTCCTTTTTCAAACTCTTGATTCAACATTCATTTTCCAAAGCATGACAGTGGTTTTGTAGCCCTATAGTGGAGATATTCAATTTTCAGAGTGAAGAATAAATGGATGAGAGTAAGGAAAAACTTATATCTAATTTGAACAGCTCCTCTGTGAACCTATAAAATACCTTACATTTTCAGAGGACCATTATCATACTATTAACTAAATTTTGTGGGTGCTTGTATGCACAGTGGTTCACACAAAATATTTATCATCTGATTTCTGAAAATGAACTCAACCTGAGACCAAGCATTTCTTCGGTACAAATGCTGAAGATGTATAGAAATGTAAACTTTACTGATAAAGCAATCTCAGGCCAATGAGAAAGTTTGTCTAAATGTTTGGCTTGACCTAACAGAGTTTCTCTTGGACTTATATCCTCAACAGAACCCTAGCACCTTGGGTAACAAAATGGCCTTTAAGCTTGAATGAACAGGCATTTCTTTTCCCCTACTTCAAAGCTTCACTATTTCATCTTTTCAAACTCTTTTACTGCATGCAGTGCAGAATTATATTGACAAGGGTGGAATTTATCTCCAAGAGGAGACAGCTATGCTTCTGTTAAGTGCTAATATAACATTTATGTGTTGGTGCCTTAATAACAGCCCAGCTTACCTAATGAAAGTTGAAAGCAAACAGTACTCTCTGAGATTTTATTATGACTGAAGTGACTGCAATTTGAGGCAAATTATCCCTATTTTTGTTCCCATATCAAAAACAGAGCCACTAAAGCAATTGCCACATGTTTGGTATGGAATTAGGCTCCACTCTCATTAATCTACAAGGAAGAGCATTTTTCATGTAAACAGCTCACAAGGGTCAGAGAGAAGAGCTGTTTCTGTGAAAAATGCTTGTCAATAACTTTGTGAGTGAATTTTGAAATAAAGTGCCTGTAGCCTGTCATTATTTCTTCCTCTCAGAGTCGAGAGTGAGTGGATGAAAATTGAGCCTGTGAATTGGAAACGGGGTGAGTGTTATGGCCTTATCGACTCCAGGTAAAACGACTGTTTTAACTTGTTATTATTTTTCCATTCAGAGGTCAGGCAATGTACAGTATTACCAGCATGGACTGCAGTGTAAGCAAATTGGTATACAAAAAGGCTATTACCCACACTCATGGGGTAGGGGAAAGCGAAAGTCACCAGGATCCAGGAGACGTGTGATCTACACAGAAATGAAATAACCAACAGGGCTTTGAAAAAGAATAGTGTGGGTGTGTAAGAATGAAGCTCCAAGAAGACAGAAAATTATAAACCTGGGTAAATACACACTCACATGTGTAGAAAGCAGTTGGAAATTATGCATCCTAAGGTCCATTTTAAAGCACATTCTAATTATTCCTGTTTGCAAAGAAATTGTGGGGCCACACTGAATATTAGAAATCTCTACCATACATATTACCTTGATGCTTCCCTGCTGAGCTTACCTTAAACATTTTTAGTTGCTAGATTTTCAAGTCCACTTGACATATTCTTTTTCAATACTAAAAGTTTTCTGAGTTCGTTCTTAGAGGAAAGAGTGGTTTTGGAACATTAAAAACCCTTCTTTTGATTTCCAAAGTGGCTGTACAATTTGCATTCCCACTAAGAGTGTAGGAGTGTTCCCCTTGCTCCACATCCTCTCCAACATAAGCTATATTCAGTATTTTTGATCTTAGCCATCTGACACGTGTAAGATGGTATCTCAGAGTCATTTTGATTTGCATTTCCATGATGACTAAGGATGTTGAACAATTCCTTAAATGTCTTTCAGCCATTTGAGCTTCTTCTGTTGAGAATTCTCTGTTTAGCTCTATAGCCCATTTTTTAATTGGACTGTTAGGTATTTTGATGTCTAGTTTCTTGAGTTCTTTATATATTCTGGAGATCAACCCTCTGTTAGATGTGGGGTTTGTGAAGATCTTTTCCCATTCTGTAGACTGTCATTTTGTCTTATTGACAGTGTCCTTTGCCCTACAAAAGCTTCTCAGTTTCAAGAGGTCCCATTTATTAATTGTTGCTCTCAGTGTCTGTGCTACTGGTGTTATATTTAGGAAGTGACCTCCAGTGCCAATGCGTTCAAGACTACTTCTTACTTTCTCTTCTATCAGGTTCAGAGTAACTGGATTTATGTTGAGGTCAAAAAATTGGGAATCAATCATCCTCAAGACCCAGCTATACCACTCTTGGTAATATACCCAAGGAATGCTCAATCATACCACAAGTATACATGCTCAACTATGTTCATAGCAGCATTATTTATAATAGCCAGAACCTGGAAACAACCTGGATTTCCCTCAACTGAAGAATGGATAAAGAAAATGTGGTACATATACACAATGGAGTACTACTCAGCAGAGAAAAACAACGATATCATAAGGTTTTCAGGCAAATGAATGGAACTATAAAATATCATCCTGAGTGAGGTAACCCAGACCCAAGAGGACAAACATGGTATGTACTCATTCATAAGTGGATAGTAAATATAAAGCAAAGGATAACCAGACTGCAACCCACAGCTCCAGGGTGGCTAGTTAGTAAGGAGGACCCTAAGAAGGGTGCATGGATTGCCCAGTGGTGGAAAAATGGATGAGATCTACATGAGCAAACTGGGGGTCAGGGGAGTTTAATGGAGGGCAAGGGCCGGGGGATGAGAGCTTAGAGGAGCAGGAGGTTCGAGCTGGAATGGGAATAGAGTGGGAGAGCAAGGAAAGAGATATCATGATAAATGAAGATTCCATGGGAACAGGGAGAAGCAGAGTGCTATGGAGGTTCCCAGGAATCCACAAGGATGATTCCACCATAGACTACTGGCAATAGTCAAGAGGGTGCCTGAGCTGGCCTACTCTGGTGATCAGATGGCTGAATACCCTAACTGTCATCATAGAACCCTCATCCAGTGACTGATGGAAGCAGATACAGAGATCCACAGCCATGTCCCAGGCAGAGCTCCAGGAGTCCAATCAATGAGAGAGGGGAGGGATTCCATTAGCAAGGGATATCAAGACCATGACTGGAAAAAGTACAGAGACAACTAGCCAAACTAATGGAAATGCATGAACTGTGGACCAATAGCTGAGGAGCCCTCATGTACTGGACTAGGTCCTCTGGATAAGCGAGACAGTTGTTGAGTTTGAACTGCATAGGAGGCCCCCAGGCAGTGGGATTGGAACCTGTCCCTAGTGCATGAGACTGCTTTTTTGAGCCTAGCGCCTATGGTGAGACACTTTGCACAGCCTTGGTACAGGGAGGAAGGGCTTGGACCTGCCTCAACTGAATGTACCAGGCACTGCTGACTCCTCATGGGAGACCTTGCCTTGGAGGAAGTGGGAATGGGGGGTGAGTTGGGGGGAAATGCTGGGGGGCAGGAGGACAGGGGAATCTGTGGTTGGTATGTAAAATAAATAGAAAATCTCTTAATAAAAAAGAAAAAGAAAAGAAAACCTTCTTTTGACTTCAAAATTATTTTTTTCATGTTGAAGAATACCTTGGGAATTTTAGTATGGCCATGTTAAACTGACAACCTTTCTCTCTCTCTCTCTCTCTCTCTCTCTCTCTCTCTCTCTCTCTCTCTCTCTCTCTCTCTCTCTCTTTCTCTCTCTCTCTCCAAGTCATTTGGGTACATAGAAGTATATATCTATTCCTGGCATTCAAATTCTAACTTTTTTTCTATTTTAGAAAGCCATGTCTTCTTTCTTTCCTTTGATACTGACTGTTTTCTTCTGTAGACTCTGGTAGTCAGAAATAGTCAGATACACCTGAAAACTAAAGAGCTTACTTACCATGGTTAAAAAGCATGTCTGTGTGGAAGAGTTATATATAATTATAATTCCCAAATAACATAAATTCAACTTCCGGAATAATATGAAAATTATTCATTGCTTTGTGTTTACAAAGGCATATTTTATTTTTAATATGTGTGTGTGGGAAGGGGTATGTGCAAACATGAGTGCAGGTATCCACAGCATCCTTGAGAGTGGAGCAGATTCCCTGGAGCTGGAGTTAAAGGTCTTTGAGAGATGCCTGTGTGGATGCTGGGAACCAAATTTGGGTCCTCTGTAAGAGCAGGACACACCATCAACCACTGAGCCATCCCTCCAGCCACTCATATTCCTTTATTCTAAAAAACGATTTCCATAACCTCAAGAGAATTATAATGATCTCCAATAAAAAAATGTATCATCATATTTCCTCACTTCCCATTGGCTCAATTCACTCATTCTTTCAGTGGCTGGGTACTAGCTGGACATCATGTCAAACAAAACACAATGCTATTAGGATTCCTGCCTTCATCAAGTAAGGAAGAGATCTGATAAAACAGAGAGATAAACATTAAAAGAACGCAAGATTCATGGGAGTAAGGACTTTTGTTTTTGTCCAACTACATACCCTAAGTACTTAAATGAGTATCAGGAATACAGCAGACATGTTACCTCCCCAGTATCTGGTGAATGGATATGATAAGGAAGTTTAGGAGACTGTGAGATACTAAGGAAAGACCAATAAATAAAGTAAATATTTTTGACTTATTAAGTTGGCATGGCTGGAAAAACCCCTGCAGAGCCTTCAATATTAAGGGAACAGAGAACTTGAAAGTCAGGGTTAGAAGGAGCAGAGAGTTCGGCTGCAGCAACAAGCAAAGGGTGAGCATGCTGTCATCTGAAGTAACCAGAAGCCATACACCAAGAAGTTTGGAATTTAGACCAAATCTATTGAGTGATTTCAAGAGTGTAAGAGCTTAAGCAGTGTAAACATGTAGGTGTCTTTAGAAAAGGATGACTGTGGCTGATATGTGACAAGTGATACGGAATGAGTGTGGCTGAGCAGACCAAGTCAGGAAGCTTCATAGAAATCCAAGCAGCATGTAAGTAGCAGTGGTCTAAACCAAGGTAAATGTAAAGGGACATAGAGAATTGGGCATATTTCTAAGATTTCCTTGACTGTTTGGAATAGGGGGGGCAGGAAAGGAGTTAAAGAAGACCAAAGAGGCCAAGACTGGACTCATATCTCCAGTCATGGCCAATGAAGAATAGAGAGGATACCTCCAAAGTAAGGAGACACATTTGGAGGGAATTTCACTTTTGGAGATGGGGAGTTGTCAGGTTTTCAAGTTGTTATAGACTAGATTTCTACAGTTATCTCATTCTTCCTACAAGCCTAGACTAGATTATCAGGGATCCATCACAACTGGGTAAAACACCCTTGAGTACCTGTTATAGAATTTATAAGCTGAGCTTGCTTTCATGGCCATAAGTTACATTTAGAAAATGAAGTAGTTTTTCTTGGGTTGAGGAGACAGCCAGGTAGGCAAGACTGCTTGCTGTTCAAGTATTAGTGCCTGAGTTCAGATCTTGATACTACTCTAAAAGGCCAGGCAGCATGCCCCCTGTAACCTCAGAATTACGCTGGATAGGCAAAGATAGGAAGGTTGTTGTGAGTGACTCCTGACTCAGAGGAGTCATTTCTCTCATCCTCATAAAGGACAAAAACACATCAGCATGCCCTTCACATCGTTCCCAGTAGCTTCCTAAGCAAGGGGCAAGAACCAAAGGGGCATTTCATTTTTATTGCACCAAACAGGCTTAGGAACTAGAGCATTTTAGCTAACTCATGAGTTAATTTCCAATATGAATGGTAGAGGAAAGTTCTTTCTGGCTAAACAAGTGTTTGGTTTTCATTGGAGAGCCTCATGTAAATGGTGCTAACTGAATTGATTCAGTGTGGTCCATTTCAGTTTATCATATTATCTAAATTGTATGCGAAGACTCTCAGTAGGTTTCAGAGCTGCACATCAGACTTGGCTGTAGGTGCATCCAAAGCCAGTATTTTCAAATTGTCTTGTACTTTTGTAGAAGTTGGCCTTTCAAATGTATTATTTGTTGGACTTGGCATTTCTACAGTGAATAACTACCCACTCACTTTTCTTTAAATATAAACTTCAATATGCTGAATCTTCCTAATGCAATCTCTACATCTCTTGGTGGTTGCTCCTCTGCAGACTAAATGACACAGCAACAAGTGTGCTGTGCAGAGGCAGTGGGGCTCTTTCCTTTATGTTTGGGAAAGAACACAAATTACAGCTGTGTCTAGTCACTGGCTCCTTCACAGACAGGTACAGAATCCTCTTTATGTGTGTTCTAGCACAACGTCCCTTTCAACACCCCACTGTCTGCAAGCAACGAAGGAAGGGAAGGGATATAAGGGAGAAAAATGAAATGGCTGTATAGCACACACATCCTTACCTATACCCAGCTTTGAAATCATCTCATATTGGGAAAAACAGACACTTTTCTCATAATCACAGTGCCAAATGAACATAACTAAATCATTTTTGCAGTCTGGGATTTTCCATAGTCGAATCCTTTGAGAAATGGAATGCACTGTGGTGGCTTATATTATACCATCTTGTGTCAACTTCTATTCCAGGGAAACAGTACATGTCCTTATAAAAATAATTCTGGGCATATTTCTTTATACCTGCATGCCAATATTCAAGAGCAAGGTTTAAACATTCACATTTTATGAGCATGAAAATTAAATATTTATTGATCCATATTAATTTAACTAATGCAGTACTCTGAAATCCAGTATGCTGTTTTCACCCATTTAACCTAGAGCAATATTAGAAGGAAATCCAACTGGACATTCTTTAGTAGATTTCCAACATAAAACAAAGAAATCAATGAAAATGTGGCAACGAACAAGCCCCTCTTGCTTGAGAAGGAGGAGCGAGCGTGGAGCTTGCCAGAAGCGGGTTGTCACTCCAGTAGACTAATTTTAGAGAGAAAAGAAGTCAGCGTGGTGAAATGAATTTCCTTTCTGTAGCTTGCCTGATTGCTGACATTCCGAAATCTCATAATATTCTCTGAATAAATTATCCTCATTTTGTTTAAAAAGAAATTTAACATACATTTAAATAGCGCCGTTGTGCTGGAGAGGAGCAGTGCTGATCTGTGCATTCCACTAATGGCATCGGGTGCGGAGTGAGTCATCATGGTTTTTATTTATTCATTCATCCTTGGATCCTTTTAAAAGTCTCCAAGGCCCTAATGACCATCATCATTATCATCAGTAAAAACCGCTTTCTGGTGCAAAGGCAATAGGCATTAAATTTAGAGGCAGCATTAAATTATCAGTAAAGAGGGCTTAGAATGGTGCTACACTCATATTCCAGCATACGATACATGGAAAGTTCATAGAGCAGCAGGCAGGCAGATTTCTTTTTAAAGTCTATGGTTAAGGTCTTCTCTTTTCTAGGCAATGTCTTTGGCTCAGGAGAGAATGCACGTCAAGTCTGTGCTGTATTGTGTGAGTCACTGGGAGAATAAGCAACCAAGAATAAGATGATTCTTAATTAGTTATTTATATACTTATACATATAATTTAAAAAGTTATCTCCATGAGAAATTGTATTTCAAGCTTTTCTCCCATCCAGAAAACTTCCTTGATATAATAAACACTGTCTGAAGAATGTAATTTTTTTTAAAGAAATGTGGAAAATGTTTTGAACTAATTGCTAAGTCCTTTCCATCTCAGGACTGTTTTAAACATCTCAGTGTCATCTGCTGGGCAGGACAGAAGCCTGGCTTTTCTGTGTCACCTCCAGCAAAAGAATTAGAACTGCACTCATGGGCCCAAATCTCACTCATATGGGGATAAACTTAATGTTACTTCTGAAGGTATGGGCAAGTTTATACATTAGGATAAGTGTTATTACACATGGCAATCCCCAGTTCCTTCCCTCACTCACACTTCCATTCTGGTTTGGGCATCTGATAGAGGTCAGAAGTTATCAGAAGGAGAGCAAAGCAGAAATGGTCTTACAAACCATTGGAAATGCTGGTGGTTACACAAAGGTCTGAGAACTTTGTTGTTGGAAAATTTCTCTCGAGCTCCCAAGTCCCGCCAGCTCCCAAGTCCCACCAGTCCCAGAAACCACTTACAAAATAAACACACAGACGCTTACATTATTTAAACTGCTTGGCCATTAGCTCAGGCCTATCATTGTCTAGCTCTTACTCTTATATTTAGCCTATTTCTATTAATCTCTACTTTGCCACGTGGCTCGTGGCTTACCGGTACTTTACATCTTCCTTGTTCTTGCCGCGGCTCCAGCCAGTCTCTCTATCCTTCCTTCCTCCTCAATTTTCCTCTCTGTTAGTCCCACCTATACTTCCTGTCTGGCTATTGGCCAATCAGTGTTTATTGACATACAGCGATATCCACAGCACTTTTCCTTTTTTTTTTTAAAAAAAAGGAAGGTTTTAACTTTAACATAGTAAAATTACATATAACAAAACAATTATCGAGCAAGAATTATAGTTACAATATTAAAGAAGATATCTTATCTATCTTATATTTGTGAGTTTAAGGTTTTATATCTAACTTATCTTTTATCACAACTAAGGAAATTACAACTATCTAGTCTTCAACCACATCAAAGACCTCAGAAGGATATAACACTACCTGAGAAATGGGAGAAGGAAGCAAGCAACTTTCGGGAGTCTTGCAGGGTAGACAAGAGACAGCTGACAGCCTGGACAGTCATTTAAAGTTCTCTTGTAAAGTTGGGGCATCTGTTTTTAGCTCACAGGCCTAGAGTATCTCAGTCATTTTTTTCTGTGTCCTGTAGAATGTCTGGCAGTTTCCTCTGCAAAGCAGGAACCTGAAGGACCATTTTGTCAAGCAAAGTTCAGTGGTCACCTTCCTATGGGTCCTGCATGTCCAGTCGATCAAGCAGTCCAGGCAAGAACAGTTTCTTGTCCAAATGGCTATTTTTGCCAAGGTGAAGATAAATTCCATATGGAGTGTCTTCGATGCCCATTCTCCTCTGAAATAAATCCAGTGTTGCCAGGAGCAGACATGTCTCAATGTCTAGAACGTCTAAATTTTTAAAACATTTTAAATGCCATATTCTGTAGGTCTTTGAAGTATTTGAAGATTACCTATCTATCTGAAATATATCTATGTATACCTAGAAGACTTAACTAACATGGCTACAAATATGATTATCATAGATGACTAATTATTAATCTATTTCTTAATTATCCATTACAATTTTAAATGAGTTACATAAACATAATACCTCAAACAAAAGTAGAAATATACACACAGTATAACAGAATCAACTTTAAGTTTGTATCAATAAACTAAAATTTATATCAATGTAAAACATTTTAAATATAAACTAAAATCTATACCAATGTAAAACATTTTAAACAAGTTGTTGCTCTTTAAAAGTAGATTTATTAATCTACCCTTTTATCCTATCATTTCTATATCTTATGTATCTAATTTATAATTAACCTGTTTTAAAGAAAAATATTGGTTTTTCTCTGTCCCACACCAGAGGGCTCTTCTGATTTGGGACACAAGAATCTTTTAACCTTTTTATTTTAGGAATATGTCTGGGTTTAGAGAAGGAGTGAGCTCATTCCATCTCCAAAGCCAGCTTGGTATATTTGGGAATTTGGGCGTAGATTCGCTTACTACTTCCTGCTGGAAGGGGGCGCTGTACCTTATGGGGACACAAAGAACATATTAGGATTATGGAGTAGTCCGTGAGAGTGTATCATCTGAGCCAGTTGTCTTGAAACAGTTCTGGATGTTGGATCATCTGGGCCTTGGTGTCATCGGAGACCTTTCAGGTGGTCTTGGCTGGTCAAACCTGATGTATCTTAATCTGGAACAAATCCATAGCCTCTGGCTTTCTGTGGAAACAAAAGCAGAACTTCTTTTTCAAAGCAACATATCCTTATATCCAAATTTTGAAGTCCAGGTACCTTTAAAATTTATATTTTGGCATAACTCAACAGCTTTTAAAATCAAATGTTTTTCTTCAGTTACGAATATCAAAGAGAACATAATGCAGATTTTTTGTGTGATAGCCATCTTTATGTGGCTTATTTTAAAGACTTTATTTTTTAAAACTATCTATTTGTTTATATAAATGTATTTTTTTTCTTTTAAGCCTACTTACATTTTTACATACATTGTAAACTATTCCATCTGAATCAGTCTTACTGTGAACCTAGTGGTTTAAACTGCAGCCTTCTAAGCCTGAGACGGCGCTGTGGCTGCTGGCTCCGCCCATTTTAGCTTCCCAACATGGCAGTGGTATGTTTTTCGTCAGTTCTGGGAGCGATCAACTCTCAGAAATAGTGGGTCTATGGTTTTATCAAAGCAGTGTGTAGCCCAGAAATGTCTTTTTTTTTTTAATACTATTAAAGACTAAATGTACCATACAGTGTAATGTGCTGCTGGCAGATCCCTCATTCCCGCCATACTGTAGGTCAAACACGCACGCCAGGAACCCGCCATACAGTAGCTCAAGCCTGCAGGCTGCGGCTAACTTGAAAGAGACAACTAGGAAGCTGTTTTAGCTCCGTTTTACAATCTTCTTTTTATGCTTTCTCAGGTTTTAAGTGGAAATTCCTGCCCCACATTGGGCGCCATTTGTTGCTGGAAAATTTCTCTGGAGCTCCCAAGTCCCGCCAGCTCCCAAGTCCCACCAGTCCCAGAAACCACTTACAAAATAAACACACAGACGCTTACATTATTTAAACTGCTTGGCCATTAGCTCAGGCCTATCATTGTCTAGCTCTTACTCTTATATTTAGCCCATTTCTATTAATCTCTACTTTGCCACGTGGCTTGTGACTTACCGGTACTTTACATCTTCCTTGTTCTCGCCGCGGCTCCAGCCAGTCTCTCTATCCTTCCTTCCTCCTCAATTTTCCTCTCTGTTAGTCCCGCCTATACTTCCTGTCTGGCTATTGGCCAATCAGTGTTTATTGACATACATCGATATCCACAGCAGAACTTAAAGAAGGCAAGCCGGAAACCATTATCTAAAGGGCCCATTCCCATATACTAGCTAAGCCTAGAATGACTAGTTGCTTGGTTTTGAAGTATGCGGTTAGGAATTTGAAATGATCATTCAGTCTTTTAAATATTGTTAAGTCTTTTTTTAAGATTTATTTATTTATTATGTATACAGTGTTCTGTCTGCATATACACCAGCATGCCAGAAGGGGGAACCATGACAGAAGAGGGAACCAGATCTCATTGGGTGGTTGTGAGCCACCATGTGGTTGCTGGGAATTGAACTCAGGACCTCTGGAAAAGCAGCCAGTGCTCTTAACCTCTGAGCCAACTCTCCAGCCCCCATGTTAAGTCTTATTAAAAAAAAAATCACATCCCAGCACAGAACTAAACAAAAGGAGTACTATGGGATGCATAACAAAAATGTTAGGCTGCTGACAAGGTTTTCAAATTTGGTCAGGTTTTTTTGTTTTGTTTTGTTTTTGTTTTTGTTTTTGTTTTTGTTTTTTTAATTTAGAGTGACAAATATCTTTGTGAAAACAGCTGGCCATCTCATCAATGCTTTTGTCCTTTTCTGTAAAAACTGACTAGTCTAGTCCAAGTTTAAGTTCACCATGTCTACCAGTTGAGACAATGTGTGTAAAACTGTTTTTGTTCATTGACAAATGTGGTCCCTGTGGGGGTTGCTGCTGTTTTTCTGGAACATTCACTGATTGGTAAAAGAGTGTGCATGTGGTTTCATTCCTCACCCCATTCCTTAATAAAGAGACATGTGTTTGCCCCTAAACTTTAACACTTAAAAGATGAAGCTTTTACTGTGGGTATTTAGAAAGAGATTTCCCTAATCTAGGCAGATCCTAAGTGGAGGCTGTGGAAGATTCATTTCCATGGTACTCTCAACTCTCTGGGTTCTTTGGTAGATCAGAGCCTTGCTCAGATCTTTCCCTTCTAATGCCTTCTTTGAAAGTAATACCCATTAAGCGATTTTCCCTAGAATTTTCTCAGCTTATGAACCCCCTTGTACCAGAGGCAGACCAGGTTCTCGTATTTCTTGTAAGTTGATGGTGGTCCTCATCTAGGAAACAGTTCTCCACTGTTGTATTTTTCAGAATTCTTTCCGCTATAATTCTTAACCGCTCACATTTGAAAGACTTTTGAAGAGGATATAGTTTTCTTTTTACATTCCCCCTTATCCCAGCAGGTGCATTATTGTCATCCTTTATGTGCCTATACAATGTTCATGGAGGGCAATGGAGACTCGTTCTTGTGTGGCTCAGGTTTATAGCTGTGAAATTCATCCTTAATCCTTGCATCTATGTGGGAGGGAAAATGCTTTTCCTCTGTTATTGTGTGTTAAACTTAGGAAGGCCCATTCTTTCAGAGTTGACTTGAGGCCTGCTGTGTTCAGGCTTCAGAATGGTCTTTCCTTCTAGGCCTAAGAAGGGCGTTTCTTACATGACAGTTGCCATAGATAAGAGTAATTTATCCTGAATTCCATTTGTTTCAAAAGAGATATGAAAAGTCAGAGATATTCTCATTAGTATAGAGCTTGACTGTCGATCATAGTGATACAGATCACTTGCAAAAAAAAAGGGGGGGGAGTAGATGGAGGAAGTGAAAGGGAGGGAGTACATACTGATGGAGGAAGGGAGAGAGGGAAAGAGGGAAGAAGGTTCTGAGGGAGATGGTAAGGGGGTGAGGGAATGCATTGCCATCAATTTTTGTGTGCATGTGGGCAAATTCAGTATGTAGAAATATCCTTTTGATTCCATGTGTGTGTTTGTTCCTGTGTGAGTAGGTGCATATGAGGTTATGTGCACATACAGGTGGAAGGCAGAGAAAAACTGGGTGTCATCTTCAGGAACAGCAAATAATTCTTTTGAGACAAGGTTACTCACTAGCTGGAGTGCACCAAATTGGCTAGGATGGCTGAGCAGTGTCCATTGCTGGGATTACAAGCACATGCCACCACACCTGACATTTTAATATGTGCTCAGGTCCTCCCAAACAGGAGGGAAGAACTTCACTGAACAATCTCCCTTGAACCAGAGATTCTCACTGTTGTTCTAGAGAGCAATTTGATTTTTTTTATCTTGTAAGCAAAGTGACCCAAAATTGTTTGAAAAAGGTGAATCTCAAAGCTATTAAAATTTATGGATATACAAATTGTTTACTAGTGTCTTGGAATTTCTAGACAAATTCAAAGGTTTAGAAATCTTTATTAGTGTATGTGTATTATATACAGTTATGGGCTTAATATATTTTACACAAGTGTATCATGTACTTTTAACATATTCCCCCGTCCCTCTCCTGATATCCCCCTTTCTTCCCCCACACAATCTTGCTTCTACTTCGGTGTCATATGTGTATGAATGAATTTATGAATCTATATAAAACCTAATGCACAAATGAGAAAAAAGTGTATGTTTTTCTAAATCTGATTTAATTCACTTACTATGATGCTCTCTAGTTCTGTCCATTTTTCTATGAAGACATAATTTCATCCTTCTTAGAAGTGAATGAAGTTATGTTATACAATATACAATATTTTTAAATGATACTTTTATTAATTTTTTAGAATTTAATACAATGAATTTTGATTGATCATATTCACCCCCTCTCTCAACTCCTCGCAGATCCACCCTGTCTATCCAACATGCAGTTTTCTTTTTTTCAAACCCAAGGAGTCTAGTTTGTTTCCGAACTACTCTTGAGTGTGGGATCTGCCCTGGAATACGATCAACTCCAGAGGTCTCACTGTTAACACAAAACCTGGCACTGCCTCCTCTGGAAGCTATGAATGTCAACATTTTCTCATCGAGGCGTAGGACTACAAGCTCACCTCCCTGCCTCAGTGTAGAGCTTGAACGGGCTTTGTGCTTCTGTCCTAATTGCTGAGAGTTCATTCATATCTTACCCACCTTGTTATAGATGAAAAACACTGCTTCCTTGGAGTTATCCACCCCCTTCTGGCTTTTACAATCTGTCTGTCCCTTCTTTCATGATATTCCAGGGCCTTAGGGGAAGGGTTATATATGTATTTCTCACTTATGGTTGAGAACTCCACAGTTTCTTTTTCTTTGCACATTAAACAGTTGATGGTCTTTTGTCTACCACAAGAAGAAGTTTCTCTGAAGATAGTTGATCAGTGATCACTGATCTACCAATAGTGTAGCATTAAGTCATTAGAGTCATTTCAATACTATGTCCATTTAGCAGAATAATAGCACTAGGTTCCCCCCAGTGCCTCTGACCTATGTATCCACAAAATCTTGTCCCTATTAAAAGTGCTGGGTATGAATTCTACTCATGAAGCTGTTCTTAAATCCAATCCGGGAATGCAATGAAAGAGATACTATGATAGAGAGAGACATCATGGAGATAGAGAGAAACCTGGTGGTAGGGAAGTTGCCAGAAATCCCCAAGGATGACCCCAGCCTGGGCTACTAGCAATAATGGAGAGGGTGCCTGAACTGAACTGGCTTGCCCCAGAGATCAGACCAATGAATACCCTAACTGTCATCACAGAGCTTTTCTCAATGACTGATGGAAGCAGATGCAGAGATCCACAGCCAATCACTAGACAGAGCTCCAGGAGTCCAGTCAAAGAGAGAGAAGAGGGATTCTATGAGCAAGTGCATCAGGATCATGATGGGGAAATGTAGTGGGTAGCCATTCCAGCTTTGACCTGGAAGTTCCAACCCCCATTGAGGCTTCGGTAATGGTCACGCCTACAAGGCGGGGCTGTGAGAGGACGCTGAAGACCCGAGTTCCGGATGCAGGGGCTCTCTTGGTTCCTGGACCCTGGATGCTGGAGGTAGACCTAGCAGAGTTCTCCAGAGAACACCGCCAGACTGCACTACACTTTTCCCAGACCCTGCAACCTACCTATCCCTTCACTTGTAAGTTACGCCACTAAATAAACCTCCCTTTTAACTATGTGGAGTGGCCTTAATAATTTCACCAATAGGGAAACATGCATGGATGACCAAACCAAACTAGAGAGAACTCGTGAAAATTGGATCAATGGCTGTGGAGTCTACATGGGACTGGACTAGGCCCTTTGCATGGCAAGACAGTTGTGTACCTTGATCTGCTTGGGAGGCCCCCTGGTGGTAGGAACAGAATTCATCTCTGATGCATGAGCAGGCTTTTTGGAGCCCACTACCTATGATGGGACACCTCCTGCAGCCTTGAGGCAGGGAGAAGGGGCTGGACTTGCCTTTACTGAATGTGCTTCCCCATGGGAGGCCTTGCCTTCTTGTGGGTGGGAGTGGGGGTGGAATGGGAGGGGGAGGCTGGAGGTGGGAGGAGGGGAGAGGGGATCTTTGATTGGTGTGTAAAATGAATGAAAAAATTTCTTATTAAAAAGAAAAGAAAAAAATCCAATTCAACAGCGACTGGTTACTTCCACAACATTCATGCCACTATTGCAGCCATATGCCTGTCTTGTCAGGACAGTCATTAGTGTAGCTTTGGGGCCTTACAGTTGGGTGAGAATGATAATAACTTTTCTCTCCTCCAGTAGCACGTAGAGCACCATCCAGCATTATGAAAGCTAGCCAGTAAGAATGAAGTGTCCTGGTCAGGTCCAGCTTGATTTCTCCACATTCTAGACTCAAGTACATGGTATCTTCAGCAACAGGGTCTTATCATTAAGTTCTGGAAAATAGCTAAGAGCAATGGCAATAGCCTATAATATTTGAGGATCTATGTAATTCCACCTGTTCCAAAAGAGGAGACCCATTTCTGGTTCTGGAGTTTTTAGATGCTAGCTTGTGGTTACCTAGTTGGGGTATTGCCACCTCATTATTGAGTAACTCCATTAAAATTCTTTTTTTAATGTATTTTAGGAAGCTTTTATGGTATTAGGTTTCCATATTGCTTTTTTCAAAAATCCTTTGGTGTTAGTTTTCCTTCCCCATAGTTCCTCGTCTACACTGCCCTCCCATTCTCCACCTAATTTAATCCTTCCTGTTCCATTTCCTTTTCCCGCTTTATATCACTGTATTCTATGATCCATCACCTGAGAGATACCTTTCTCTCACATTGTTCCTTTCTAGTTTCCTAACCTTCATAGTATTACAAATGAAACACACATATCTAAGAATTCCAGTCTAGCATCTATATTTGTCTTTCTGGTTCTGAGTTGCCTCACTCAGCATGACTGTTTCCAGTTATTTCATAATTTCAGTTTTAACAGCTGAATAATATTCTATTATATAAATGTATATCAGTTTCATTCCTATTTTTCAGTTGATGGACAGCTAGGCTGTTTGCATTTCCTAGATACTGTGAATAGAGCAGCAAGCAAGGAAGGTCATGTATCTCTGTGGCAAGATATGAAGCCTCTGTGTACATACCCAAGAATAGTATAGCTAGATTTTGTGTTACATCTATTTTCAGCTTTTTGAGGCATGGCCACACTGGTTTATATAATGGGTACACCAATTTGTACTCCCCATCAGCAATAAAAAAAAAATCATCCCCCCTTTCCCACAGCCGCGCCAGCACCTGCTGTCATTATTTTTAATGTTAACTGTGTTGAATGGGAGAAATAGAAATCTCAAAATAATTTCAATTCAGATTTTCCTGGTGGCTAAGGATGTTGAAATTTTTAGAAAAAAATATTTCTTAGTTATGTATATTTCACCTTTTGAGAACTTTTATTTTGACTCCATGCCCCAATTTTCAGTTGGATTATTTGCTTTCTTGATGTTTAACATTTTTAATACTTTGTATATTCCAAAAACTAACCTTCTGTCAGAGATGGAGCTGGTAAAGATTTTTTTTTATCATTCTGTAGGCTGCATTTTCACTTTAAAGAATGATGTCCTTTGCTGTACAGAAGCTGTTTTATGTGGTACCATTTATCAATTGTTAATCAAAGTAACTGCAATATTAGTTCCCAGTAGAAAGTCCTTTCCTGTACCTTTAAGTTCAAGCATATTTCCTACATTCTGCTCTCTCAGATTCAGGCTATAGTGTCTTATGTGGGTGCCTTGATGAATTTGGAGTTGAGTTTTGTGCAGGATGAGAGACAGGGATCTAACTTCATTCTTCCACACTCCATTTGTTGAAGATGTATGTATTTCTAGCATCTCTGCAAAAAATTAGGCAGGTGTAAGTGTGTGGATATATATTTGTATCTTGCCTGGCAGTTACATTGTGCTGATAGCTTTCTCTAGTCCTCCCCTCCTCCCTTTTTTCCCTCCTCCCCTCCTCCCCCTCCCTTTTTTCCCTCCTCCCCTCCTCCCCTTTGCCCCTCCTCCCCTTTCCCTCTCCTCCTCTCTTTCCTCCTCCCCTTTTCCTCTCCTCCCTTTCTCCCTTCTTCCCCTCCTCCCCTCTTCCCCATTAGTAGCCCACTTAGATCTTCTGGCACTCTGAAAGCTAGAAAGCAGTACAAAATCTTCTAGCTCAGTTCCAGAGTTCCAGTTTGATTTCTCTACGTCCTACAGCCAAGGCATGAGGTATCTTCAGCAATGGGATCTTACCATCTTGTTCTGGTGGGCAACCAAAAGCAGTGGCAGTGGGCACTATTGCTGTGGATAACTTAAAGACCAACAGCTCCTAGGAGGCATCCCATTTCTCCTAGTAGGATTTTCACTGAATGGCCTGTGGCTTCTGGGATCAGCATTATCCACTCACAGAGGGCACTTCTATTCAAAAGCTTTATTAATTATATATCATAATTGACTTACAAAGTAGTAGGTTTCATATAGCTTTTTCATATATCCTTAGTTTTGATTAACTCTCCCCCATCTTTTACTCTTCCCCCATCCCTCTGTCTCCACCCTTACTTATGCTTTTCCATCCCCAGTGTTTTCCTATTTATTTTCATATCACATGTATTCCAGTATGTCTCTTCCACCTTAGCCCCTTTAGCTCCCCTATGGTCCTTCTCTGGGTTCCTGGCCTCTACAGACATTCTTTCCAGCTTAAAATCACAAATCTAAAAACAAAATTCCATTGTGTATATACACACCCCATAGGCTGTTCACCATCATCTACCTTGATTAGTTACTGGGGTCTTCAAATCACTGACCCTGATGGCTTAAGAAAACATGCATAAGCTAATGAAGGGCTGAAGTTGTGTTTGCAGTTAAAATAGCTTGCAGGTTCAGTATTTGCTCTGCATCTGCAGACTAGGTGAAAACATTGTAATCCTTAACCTGGATTAACTTGAGCACAAAGAAATTCAATTTCATGAAACATCCAAAAATGCATTTCTATAGAACTGAAATTAAATGTGTAACACAATTTGAATTTTAGTAACTGTAGTTATGAAACTCATAATTACAAAACGTAAGAGAGTGTTTACTGTTATTGGTATACTGGAAAGCATCATCATGAATCCTACTGTTTAACATGTTTTACGTGGTTTTAAAAAGTCCTTCTCTACAAAAATAGTTTCTTTTGCCCATAAGTAAATTATAGCCATTCAGCTACAGTACCTCTTATAATAAGGTGAGGAATTGCTTCAACTACATAAAACTGAAAATTCAATTGATAACCTCCTGGGGCATGCATAGATTGGTAGAATGAAGTACTTGCATGCTTGCAGCTTCAGTCATGGAATAAAAGGGGACTACATACTGTAGGCATTAACCAAAGGGTCCAACTCATGTGTGTGCCTACTGTATTTGTTCCTAGCTTTCATAATGGTCCTAATTATTAATCAGGAAGATCCATAGAACATTTCTTTGCATTCTAACCATTTGCCTATAGTTGGGATGGGCTGTGCTTTGAATAAAATGTTATATCTGTAAAGTTACTAAGCAGATAAACCTTCTTACAAAACAGGGAAGGAGGTCTCTTTTCCAAAAGATTCATTGCTAAGGTCATTTAACAAGCAAACACCTGTAGTGACATTAACATAGAATCAATTTTGCAAAATTCAATTTATGTTCAATTTTCCAAAGGTGACAGCCCATGGGACCAAAATGTAGAATGGTGATGATTATAGAATGAGTATTTTATAATAAGAAGGCATTTTTCAAAAGTTGACATATTTGGTTGACATTAACTGTTAAATTGACAGTATATCTGATCACCCTAGCCAAGGCCAAAGACATAAGAGAAACACAGCACATGATACTTCTGAAAACTGCATTTCCACTCTACCCACAAAACACTATATTGTAATTAAAATCAAAATGCAGGCAATAAGCTCATTTCCTACCACACTATTAATTTAAGATGAAAATAATTTTTTAAAGCCACCAAAGAGTTGCCAAGTGCACAAAGGAGACTTCTGCAGTAATACTTGCAGGGCTTTGCTGTTGCTGTTAAGAAAGCAATGGTCTTGCCAAATTTTATAATTCAGGCATTAGAAATTTGCGGCTGTTCCAAAAAATAAAAATAAGCAAAGACTTAAATTAGTGTTTGCAGAAGTGTGTTAGATTTAATGCGTGCAAGCAATTAAGCAACACTGACTTGATTCACTGTGGTGTCTAAACTGGCATTTTAAAAAATGAAAGTAGCTAAATTTGTCCCTGATAAAATATATAGCAGCAATGGGTTAGGAATTCTGCAGTTTTGCCCAAAGAGTCCAATCAAACAACCCATATATTAGGTGGCCGTTAACATGCTGGCAGCTGAATTTTTTACATCAGTTTCCAAGGTTGCACAGTAATTACATCTACAGTGAGTCATTTTTGTGGCATATTTTATAAAACTTTTACAGGTTTTCTGGGAAAGGATTATTCAAAGTCACCTTTTATAGATTCCGCCATGAATATTAGACAATTCTTTGAAAATGTTAGTGTTTACTGCTCGCATCGCTCCTGCCTTGTGTGCAGTCTGCAGTGGAGGGTTTCCTATAGCATATCAGGAAGGCAGCTATTCCTGCCCAGACCTTCTGTTCCCAAGCATCTCTAGTTTATGTTCCCACCACGCTGCTGCCAGAACAAAATAAATCCCGTTGCCTTTGCTGCTCAAGGCCAGTCTAGGAACCAAGGAAAGAATTAGTTGCTCTGAGCATTTGTCCTAGTGTAGCATTTGAGGGACTGGTGTGCAATATTGTGACCAGTCTAGCCGCGGGGAATTTGCTCATTGGAATGGCTAATTCATTTAGTTGTAGCATTTTGGGCACTCATTTTTATCCTGGTTCCCAGTAAGCATCCAGTAAGTGCTCAGAGATACATTTGAGGTGGTTGTTAGATAGACTACTCGGTATAGCTTTTAGATCCCCTGTTTACTAGACCCAAACTTCCTCTATTTATTTATTTATTCATTCATTTATTTATTTGGGTTTTTCAAGACAGAGTTTCTCTGTGTAACAGTGCTGTGTCCTGGAACTTGCTTTGTAGACCAGGTTGTCCTGAAACTCACAGAGATCCGCCTGCTTCTAGCTCCAGAGTGCTGGGATTAAAGATGTGCACCACCACCGCCCCGGCAATCTGTTCTGTTTTCATCAAAATGTTTTTATTTCAAAATGAAAAGTCCTGACTGTTGCCAATTTCCAGGTGACTTTTCCTAGAATTCCTAATTCCAATCTGTTGAAAAAAATGTTCTTGAATATATTTTTATCCTACTTCATATTGATGTGTTTAATGGCTTCTTGCATTGTCTGCTGCAACAATACATTTTTATCACATTGAAAATTACTTTTGTTCAGAAAATATTCCCTTTGCTCATGAAATAAATGTATAAAATAGGGAAAAAGATTTTAAACGTATCTCACAGATTCACAAGAGGGATGGCTTTGTATTTATTTTAGACTATAGGACAGGCAAGATCTCTGAGGAGAGGTTGCACTAGGGTTGGGGGTCCTTCATTTAGGAGATGATTTGTGATCTTACTCAGGGGAAAATGTCAGCATAGGAATTAAGAATGGAGGAAGTCAAGCTTGGGCTCAATGGACAGTTAAACAGAGGACTCTGACTGGGGAGTAGAGTCAGCCTCTTTTATCTACTTCTCCCCAAGAATCCAAAACATAAAAATGAAGCCAAATCTTGCATTCAGGTAGAAGAAAGGCTGATCAATCGATCAACCAATCATCAATCAATCAATCAATATAAATACCATGGTTAAGAATAAAATAAGACAATGGAGAAAAAAGCACCAGGACATGACATATAAAAATGCTCCAGAATGACTTTCGTGAGGAGGCAATATTTGAACAGAGATCTCAATGAATTGAAAAGTAAAACCTGGGAAATCCCTACTGTTTTTAAAGAGACTGACTTATCATCCCAGGGCTCTGTTCTCATGACTTATTTCACACTATTCACCTCTCCAAAGCCTTGTACCCAAAGGCCGTTACACTGGGGATTGGTTTCAACTTACAGATTTGGGGACACAAAACTTTCTGAAATAGTGGGATATATGGTTTTGGCCTTTCTTGCTTTTCTTCTTGCAGATGTTGACATGTCTGCCCATTACTCAAGTGACATGAACAGCCATTTAAATAGAGGAGTGTAGAGCTCAGGGCAAGTCTTAGTCTTGAGATGATAGAAATTTGAAAGTCATAAGCATTTATACTGAAAAAAAAAACATAAAGTACCTGATGATCTAAAGAGAAGGAACAGTGTTAAGGGTGGAGTGCCTTCTGAAAAATGAAAGAGCTAGAAATGGAGACATCTAAGACAAGCCTCTGATGGAAAAGGAAAACCACCTACCCCAGCAGG
Organism: Peromyscus melanophrys; assembly: GCA_902168415.1. Classification (NCBI taxonomy): domain Eukaryota; kingdom Metazoa; phylum Chordata; class Mammalia; order Rodentia; family Cricetidae; genus Peromyscus; species Peromyscus melanophrys. The sequence goes on along the minus strand of CABHPR010140360.1, from coordinate 16,488 downwards.
ACATCTCTAAAATCTAACACAGAAGAATGGGCTTGAAGAGAGATGACCTGTTTCAAACGCTGCTAAGAACATGAGCTAAAGGATACAAGCTAAGAACAGACCATGTACTGAGCTAAAAGGAGAATGCTGGGAGTCTCTGAAAATGGCTTCTGTGTAACCAGAGAAGATAACCTGAATGGAGTGGATTGGGCAGAAAAGTCAGTGGTGAGGTGAATGTGGAGACTCTGGACACAGACGCATTTGAGGGATTTACTACAGGATAGAACAAAGAGCTTAGACCAACATTAATGTAAGGGTCTGGAAAAGAGTGTATTTCAAGTGAAGATATGATGGTTTGTGTTTGTACTGACTGGAATTATCTTGTAAAAAATAAAAAAAAAGTAGCAACTAAAGATACAGAGAAAGATAGGATTACCATGGAAGTGATTTTCTGAACTGATCCTGGGGAATGGGGATCTATTATGAAAATCGAGGCACTGGTGTTTTATTGATACTCATGGGAGATGTGCCCTTTTGTGGATGGAGACAGAAGAGGAGGGGGTTGGAGGGCAGTAGGAGAGGATGCGGGGCGGGGGTGGGGGGAGGCTGCCACCAGGATGAAATAAATGGATGAATAAAAGAAAAAAAAATAGAGGCACTGGCCTTCTGTTGGAACATGTTTACCCAGTGCTGTGGGTTGTCTGTGAAAGTGTTCCCAATAAGCTCATGTGCTTCAACAATTGATCTCGAGCCAATGGCACGGTTTTAGAAGGTTGTGGAAGCTTTAGGAAGTGGAGCCTCACTGGAGGAAGTGGGTCACTGGGGTTCGGCCTTCAGGCTATAAAGCCAAGCCCCACTTCCTGTACACTCTCTGTTTTCTGAGTGCAGCTGCAATGTGACCCCCCATCCTCCTGTTCCTGACGCTATACCTTCTTTGCCCGGCTGCCGTGTGTTTCTCTTTCATGATGGACTATATCCCTCTGAAATTGTAAGCCACAATACAATGCCTTTCCCCTGCAGTGGATTTTGTCAGAATACTATATTATAGAAACAGAAAAATAATTTAAGAAACCCAATGTAAAGGAACACAAGACAAAAGTACATATGGTTAGCTTTGGTAGCAAAGTGGGTTTTTTTTTGTTTTGTTTTGTTTTGTTTTTCTGATTTCTCAGTCTTGGGTTGAAATGAGAAGCAAAAGCCTTAGCTTGAGAGGAGGACAGAGAGGTGTTGGAATTGGAGAAGAGAGAAAGGTGTTGGTAAACGGCTCGCTTCTAAAATGAAAAGCAACCATTTAAATGTGTGCCTGAGGCCCACATGCAACAAATGACTACAACCTTATAGATGAGGCCAGGGAGCAGGTCTCTTCAAAGTAAGTGTCTTGTGCTTTGCTTTAGGAAAGGTGAGCAGTGAGTCTTAAAAGAATTTGAATTTTGTTACATAAGAAAAAGATAAGAGCATAGAGTAAGGAGAGTTTTTCATTCCTTTTTAAAAATTATTTTTCAACTTTCTTCTGATAAAACTTAACTCCTCTAACTAAAAATTCATTGTGTATGCAAATCTGTAGGCGTGAAATTTTTTTCTTAGTCATGCCATAATGAAAAAATTCAAAAGCTGGAAAATAGCATTTCCAACCTAAGTACTATAATTTAGTCTATCTCTCACCTATTTAGCTCAAGTTGAGGACTCCTTTTTCTCCTTCTTACCATTTTTCCTTACATAACACATCACAGCATAAGCTGCAGAGGAATAATCATGGGTGTGTTATTAACATTAGTACTTTTGAGTTTCAAAACAGCTTGTGACAAGACAGTTAGAAAAATAAACTATTCATACAAGTAGATTGAATTCAAGTGAGTCAGACTGCAAGATATACTTAATGGATGTACGGGGCTCCCTCAATCCATTAAAAAAAAATCGGTGAATTTATTGAGAGCTGTATCATTCTATGATGGACATCTCCCTTACAGAGGCTGACATCAGCAATGACTTCACGCAAGGACAGGGTACCCACAGCTGGGATTTCTTGTTAATGACCTAGTGGAGTTCTCTTTCAAATAGCTGCGGGATTGGTGGGGGTAAAGGAGAAAGAGAACTGTCTGAGCAAACAAAAGCCTTCTCAAACAGCTTGAAAGCGTTTGCAGTCCTTTGTTGTTATGGCCATGTTTAGATTCCCCTCAAATAAATGTGCCCCATCTTGTCAACCACACCCCTTGAAGACACATATACACAAATACACTTGAAACAGTGTTTGGAGCAAATTTTATTTAAACTTCTCAAAAGTATTGCAGGCTTAAGAATAACCTTCTAACATTAACTTACAAATAACAATATTATTAAAATACCCCAAATGAGAGTATTTCAATATATATATTCCAGATGCTTAGAAGAGAAACATTTAGTATGCTTTGAAACGTTTATTATCTTTTCAAAACCCCTTCCTAAAATGCTTTCAGTTTGACCATTCAAAAATCAATTTATGTAGCCTTTAATTGAAATTAGGGAATATGTGTGTGTGTGTGTGTGTGTGTGTGTGTGTGTGTGTGTGTGTGTCACTATACACATATGTGGTGATATTGTGTTCCCCAAAATATTGTGCACCCTAATAAACTTATCTGGGATCAGAGAACAGAACAGCCACTAGATATAGAGGCCAGAAAATGGTGGAACACACGCCTTTAATCCTGTTACTTGGGAGACCGAGATCCATCTGGATCTCTGTGAGTTTAAATCCACACTGGAAACAGCCAGGCATGGTGACTCCTGCCTTTAATCCCAGGAAGTGAGCCTTTAATCCCAGGAAGTGATGGCAGAAAGCAGAAAGGTATATAAGGTGTGAAAACCAGGAACTAGCTGGTTAAGCTTTCAGGCTTTCGAGAAGTAGTTCAGCTGAGATCCATTTGGATGAGGACACAGAGGCTTCCAGTCTGAGGAAACAGGATCAGCTGAGAAGTTGGCCAGGTGAGGTAGCTGTGGCTTGTTCTGCTTCTCTGATCTACCAGCATTCACCCCAATACCTGGCATCAGGTTTGATTTTATTAATAAGACCATTTAAGATTCCTGCTACACACATATAATATATAATATACTTAATATATAATATGAAAATTTGTGATATTATGAAAGGAAATCCAACACTTTCACACATGTAATTCTCATCAGAAGCAAAAGAGGATGTAATTGTCCCAGAGTTATCTGTAGAGGAGACCTTAGACAGAAACCACCACCTTAGACAGACACCACATTTACTCCATTGTCTCTACAAAGTATAAGTCACTATATAATCTAATAGCAGTCAAGATAAAACTTATTAAAGTCTGCAAACTCTGCATGCAAAAATAAATATAAAATCAGTTTATTTTTACTAAAACAAATACAATGTGATTTGAAGTCAATGTCTCATAAAATAGATCCCTTCCCATGAATGAGCACATGATTTAAACAAGACTGAAGTGCATCTGTAGTTACCTTATTCATGAATATGACCCAGGCCCCCTCCAGCCTAGTGTCACTTTTACATGCACATCCAACATGATAAATGTCATCAGGGCATGTGTTTCACATAAGGATAGCCAAGCCTGTGGCTGGCTCAGTTCAAGGCCTGGAGGCTCATAGGCTGCCTTTGTCCATTGCCCTTTGCTCTTTACCCTTTACCCCGGAGCCTCATGGATGAAGAGAGCATCCTCCAGTGGGAAGAGCAGTGGACAAAGAGCTGGAATCCCTAATCTTATCTCTGATATATTCTATCCATGTGGTCTTGGAAGGAATCATTCCAATTTCAATTTTAATGTGTTTCTCTCTAAATGGGAGGGAGGGTTGCCTGTCTGCCTCACTCAGAGATGTTAGTAATGCAAGTAAGCATGCTTCAAAACTGTATTATACACACACACACACACACACACACACACACACACACACACACACATGGTATAAGAAAAAGAAAAATCCAGTTTCAAACTTTTATGGTTCTCTGACTCTTGTTTGAGATATGAGGAGTTTCATAAATCCAATCCTTTTTACGGTTAGTGCTAATGCTTCATAATGATGTTTTTAAAAAAAAGGCTGAGAAATGTGTGCTATAATCGAGCAGGGAAAGATTTGCTACTTTTTCTTTTCTATCTCAATTAACCTCTGAGGAAGGTCATGGACAGGCCAGAGCTAAAGGTTCAATTTCCTTTTTGAGTCTGTCAAGTCTTTGAATGTGGGGGGAAGACACAGCCAGTCGCAGAACCCTTCATTTTCTGAAATGCTTGGGGAAAAAGAACTTTCTCAGCATGTGGCATTCTTTGGGATACACATGGAATTTTCTCCTTCTGTCTTCTTTGCCTCTTTATCTCAATCAAAGTTGTGTCTGATTGTAATCATCAATGGACTGTGCTATTTCTGTGTAATATCTTACAACAGGGCAAGGCCGATGTGTCTCCAGGGCCTCATAGGCTTGATAATGTGAAGGCTACTGTGAGTAAAAGGAACTTACTACTGTAATAATCTCAGCTCAGAACAGTGCAGGCGATTTGTCTTATTGGTTTTCCTTTCAGGACACTTTTCATATGGCACACATTGTTTCATACAGGGTTAACACTGATCGTTGGAAGATTTTTTTTCTATTATATAGTCAACATACACTATTTGAATATCTATTGTCTGCCTGACAGTATCCTTAAAAGGATGAAATAGAAGTACTGCTAACAGGCCAGATGTGGTGAACTATGACTTTATTCCTAGCATTCAGGAGGCAGAGGCATAGATCTTTGTGAGTTTGAGGGAATTCCAGACCAGCTAGGGCTACATACTTCAGCGTTGGCCAAGGCCATATGATATGCTGGTTTCACGCTTTATATGAATGCAGTTTTTTACAGCAACACTGAGGAGTAGGTATTCCTGCCTCATCTACTAGAAGAGGAAACAAGACTTAACAAAGTTAACCTGTATCTGTTACTTTTCTGTTGCTGTGATGAAACACAGGAGCAAAGTAAGAGAACAAGAAGTGGGGTGGGGCTATACACCCTCAAACCCCGCGCCTTCAGTGACATACTTCCTCCACAAGGCTTCAACTCCTAAATCTCTTCAAACAGAAGTACCAAGAAGAGACCAAGTATTCAAACACATGAGCCTGTGGAGGACATTTCTCATTCAAACCACCAGATTAACTAACTTGGGCAAGCTTACCACCATTCAACAGATATTTGTTGGTTCTACAGCATACATCAGCTGTTCCTTCCTCCCTCTGGAGATCTAGAAAGGAAAACCTTAGACCTTTCAGTGATGCTGCTTTGCAATCATAGTGCCATTCTAAGCATTTTTCTGCTATTTTCTTTAGATTCAAACTATGATTCATCCTAAATGTGAAACTGCCATTTCTAGATTTCTCCAGTAAAACATCATTTATTCATGTCGTTTATTTATGGCATTTGCTAACTCTTAGAAGATCTTAAGTCTCCTCCCTTGAAGGTTCTCACACTAAGCCAATTGTTCTTACTCTTCTCCCATTCCTTCTACTTTCCTCCTGATATTCGTCATCCCCTTCCACCTTCTTCTCTTCCTCTACTTCTCCCTTCTCTCTTCCTCCTCTCCTCTTCCTCCTCCTCTCTTTCCATCTCTCCTTCTACCCTCCCTTTCCTCCCTCTCCTCTTCTCTTTCTTCTTCCTCCTCCATATTTTTACTCCTTTCTACTCAGTTCTTCACATAATTATTAGATTCATTACGAGTCTCTCTAGATCAAAAAGTATTCCATTTTACCTACTCCAGGCTTTTCATGATCATGGCACAATACACCAATAAACTAGGACTCTCAGTTTCTAAGGTCCTACTGGACTTGAAAAATTAATTATATACAAATTTTTCACTTAAGTCTCTTCTTAAAGAGAGATTTAGTTAATATCATTAAATGAAATATAAGTCTTAATTTAATTCTTGGTCAATAAATAGGCTGTGGGAAAGAAAATCTGCACATTACACCACACACTACTTTTTGATATTCGATTATGGAAGAGATTGGCAGATTGTTCCTGTGGCTGAATAGTAAATATTTTTTCTTCCTGGGCCATGTAAAGTCTCTGCTATGGATCTTCCCTTTCTTTTAAATAGTGTCAGTAACCATATATAGCACAAAAATGAGTGAATAGTGATGTGTTTCAATAAAACTATTTCTAAACACAGAAGTTTGAATTCCACATAACTTTAATATCATGAAATATTATTTTCTTAGATTCTTTTTAATCATTTGGAAATAACAATAACAATAAAAACAAAAACATACTTAATTACGTGCAAAACCTGGCCATAAGGATTATGGTTTGCCAAACCTTAGATTGGCTTTATGTTAGAGGAAAATGACATCCTTCTTACTGGGTATAGGTGAGCCATTATTTTATACCTCAGAACTGTAGTAAGATTTAGGGTGGGGAGGGCAACAAAATTATTTTTAACAGAAATAGATTTTGGTATAATGGGATAATTAAGGTGTACTTACATTTGAGGCACTGTTTCCACAAGCATAGACCACAGACCTAACCCTCACCTCTAGATCTTACCGTATTGTAAAAAGTAGAAGACACAAGTCTATGAGATTTACCATATAAGAAGGCAAATGCTCCACCAGAGGAAGGAAATGTCTTTTGTACACAATCTTGAGTTTTCCTGAGACTTCTAATGATATTTGTTATTCCATGGTTATCGTTTGTGGGATTCTTCACATATAAGCCATCATACTCTGCCTTCCTGAAGCATCTCAAGGAAGTATATTCTCACTCCAGGAGCCCAGCACCCAAACATTGTTCCAACAGCAGCAGTAGCCACAGCATCACCTGCAAACTTGTTCTGCAGCCCCAGATCAGAGCTATTGAGTCTGAGCTTTCAAGTTAGTGTAATTCCACAGGATGTTTTGAATAAGCATTAAATTGTATTTGTTTATGTTGCAGTGATGAATATCTATCACCAGGCCTCATACATGTGAGGACAGCATTCTACCACTGAGCTACATACCCCAGCTCTAAATCCGAATACCATTTTAAAAGCAATGCAATAGACCATACTTTTACAAACAAGCAATGCTTTAGGCTAAAAGAAAAAAATAGGTATGAGAGCTAAATTAAAAGATAACATTAATTATTGAAAGTTTTGTTCCCTATGACAGTACAGCCCATCTTCGTGAGCTACCCAAATGAGTCACCTACATTTTCTTAAACTTGTTCCCTTCTCATTACATTCAGACATCTTCTTCTATTTCTGTTTTTATTTACTGAGATTCAGAGATCAGGAAAGAGACAAGACAAATGAAAAAAAAGATATGAAATATGTAACAAATGACTCCGTGTTCAGAAAGTCTTTAAAGTCTTGTAGGACAATCATTTTACCATAAATGTAAACGGAGTGTGTGTTTTCAACTTAGATACTTAATAAAAATTCTGACCTTCACTGTTACCACCTTTAAATAGCCATTACTCCAAGGACAATATGAATGCTTGTTTTATACACTTTACTTGTCTACATTACGGTGATTCCCAGGTAAACACCTCCATGCTTCTTCACCTCAACCTGAATGTTAATGTTGTGGCAACAGCTAAGTCTGTGCTTTGTGTTGAGTGGTTTTCTAAGTCTTGCATCAAATTCATTAACAGAAGCTCTATATTCTCACAATATTCTTGTTTGATACTGCCATGGCCCCAAATCACACCATCTTCTTATATTTCTGAGTGTTGCATATTTGTGACTGCTGTGGAGTTGTTTTGCTCTTCTTGATTGGCAGGCATCATTTGAAAAATGAGTTAGGTCCCTTCAGTGGATTCACAAAGCTTTGCACTGAGTACCACAAGTTCAGATGACTAAGCAACATCTGTACCACAAGCTTGATGCCCCCTTTAGTTATTAAATTACACCACCTGTTAGGAGGAAAGCTCTTGGTTTTATTTTGATCTGCAGTTTTCATCTCTTTTCTCTCCCTCCATACTCCACCCATCTTTCCCTCCCTCTCTCCTTCCAAAACAATTCTCTGCTTGTAAAAGGTGCACTTGAGACACAGTTGAAAACAACATTCACACCATCCTTATTCAAAAGTTTTTCCAGTTGTAAAGGAGTTGAGAATCCAAGATAAAAAAAAAAAAAAAAAGCAAAGAGAGCCTCAGTGGCCCAAATACTCATTCTCCTTAGAGAAAGCCAGTGTGAGATTTTTTTTAATTTAATTTAATTTAATTTAATTTTACAATACCATTCAGTTCTACATATCAGCCACGGATTCCCTTGTTCTCCCCCCTCCTGCCCCCCTCCCCCTCCCCCCAACCCACCTCCCATTCCCACCTCCTCCAGGGCAAAGCCTCCCCCAAGGACTAAGATCAACCTGGTAGACTCAGTCCAGGCAGGGCCAGTCCCCTCCTCCCAGGTCGAGCCAAGGGACCCTGCATAAGCCCCAGGTTTCAAACAGCCAACTCATGCAATGAGCACAGGACCCAGTCCCACTGCCTGGATGCCTCCCAAACAGATCAAGCCAATCAACTGTCTCACCCATTCAGAGGGCCTGATCAAGTTGGGAGCCCCTCAGCCATTGGTTCACAGTTCATGTGTTTCCATTCATTTGGCTATTTGTCCCTGTGCTTTATCCAACCTTGGTCTCAACAATTCTCGCTCATATAGACCCTCCTCTTTCTCGCTAATTGGACTCCCGGAGCTCCACCTGGGGCCTAGCCGTGGATCTCTGCTTCCAGATCCCTCAGTCATTGGATGGGGTTTCTAGCACGACAATCAGGGTGTTTGGCCATCCCATCACCAGAGTGGGTCAGTTCAGGCTATCTCTCGACCATTGCCAGCAGTCTATTGTGGGGGTATCTTTGTGGATTTCTGTGGGCCTCTCTAGCACTTTGCTTCTTCCTATTCTCATGTGGTCTTCATTTATCATGGTCTCCTATTCCTTGTTCTCCCTCTCTGTTCTTGATCCAGCTGGGGTCTCCTGCTCCCCCAAGCTCTCTTTCCCTCGACCCTCACCCTTCATTTCCCCCACTTATATCCAGGCTGCTTGAAACTAAGAAGCTTTTGTAGAGCAAAGGATACAGTCAACAAGGCAAAGCGACAGCCTACAGAATGGGAAAAGGTCTTCACCAACCCCACATCTGACAGAGGACTGATATCCAGAATATATAAGGAACTCAAGAAATTAGACATCAAAATGCCCAACGGTCCAATTAAGAAATGGGCGATAGAACTAAACAGAGAATTCTCAACAGAGGAAACTCAAATGGCTGAAAGACATTTAAGGAATTGCTCAACATCCCTAATTATCAGGGAAATGCAAATCAAAACAACTCTGAGATACCACCTTACGCCTATCAGAATGGCTAAGATCAAAAACACTGAAGACACCTTATGCTGGAGAGGATGTGGAGCTAGGGGAACTCTCCTCCACTGCTGGTGGGAATGCAAGCTTGTACAGCCACTTTGGAAATCAATATGGCGCTTTCTTAGAAAATTGGGAATCAATCTTCCCCAAGATCCAGCTATACCACTCTTGGGCATATACCCAAGGAATGCTCAATCAGTGTGAGATTTTGGAATCAAAGAGATACGTGGGCCATAAAACAGAACAAGCATCTGGGTCACACGCATAGTTAATGTAGATAGTTGTACGTAATAAAACCATCTCAGCCCTTACTGCATGATGCTATATGAGAACACCCTACACCCAGCGATGATTCTTTGCAGCAACTCCAGGGCATTGACTGCATGTGAACACTTGACCCTAGTTGTGGTCTACGGCAGAATATTGAAGTGCCACATGGTTGTCTATACATTCCCCCTGCTGTTTAAGGCTCGCACTAGTAAACTCATCTACTCAAATATCTCACCCTAAGTTTCCATAAAACTGATATTTGATCACACTAAAACAAGCAATAATGAGCTATCCTATTTGGTCTAAGTTAATGAGCCCAATTAGAACTCAGTTTCTTGAAGGGCTGACACATGATCCATGTCATTGAACTAGGACTTACACAGTGTTTGGCCCATTACTGTTCGACTTCCTTCTTTCAAATTCTGCTTCTACTAATAAACCATTTTTACTGATCCCAATCAGATGGCTGTTCCTTTTTGAATCTCTAAATTTCATTGTATCTACCTTCCTCAAAGCATACAAAATAATGCATTTCCTTATATCGTGCTGATATCCACAGGGAAACAATAGTAATACCTACTCCATATAGCTATTTAAATATTCAACAAGTTATTCACATACTTATCTGTAGAGTTCTAAATCAATGTCTGGCATAGAGTATATGCAATGTGGCTGGTAGATGCTCACCTTGTCACTATGTGCAACATTTGGAAGGCTTTCCACACTTTAACCTTATAAAGGTATTTTCGTGAGTTTCCTTTGAGAAATTTTATGGGCCATTGTTTTAATGCTTTTGCCTTTTCAAAAACTTAGATAATTAGTTGACAAAAATAGTTCAGCAGTTAAGAAAACTGGCTGCTCTCCACAGCACCAGGTTTCATTCCCAGCACCAATATGATTTCTTACAACCATCTATAACTCCAGTTTCAGGGAATCTGACACCCTCTTCTGACCTCCACAGGCACTGCATGACTACCGTATACAGACATATATGTAGGCAAAACCCATGTAAAAAGAAAAATTAGATAGGTAGATAGATAGACAGACAGACAATGTGATGATTGACTTGGTATATGTATATATTATACACTGATGACCAAAGTCAAAATAATAAATTCATCAACTACGTACATTTGAGCACCTGTACACATGTGCTCAGGACACTTAAAATATGCTCACAGAATCCTATAGATATATAGATAACTATAGTCATCATGCTAAGCATTACAAATCCAAAATTTATTCACAGCATGGCCTAAATTTTGCACTCTTTCAAATTCTCCCAATTTGTCAGCTGCAGTCCCAAGAGATTATTATTCTACCATGTTTTCCTGAATCTGACTCTTTTAGGTTCATCTACTAAATAAAACCAAACCTTTGTCCTTCATTTAGTATTTCCTCCAGCTCCTTCCATGTTGGCAAACATGGTGGAATTTTCTTCACTTTTCTGGATGACTACTACTCTGATGTGTATACAATCTGTACCACACTTTCTGAATTTATCTATGTGTTAATGGACACTCGGTTTCTTTCTGTATCTGGCCCATAGTAGGGCAGCAGTGAATATAGAGATGCAGGGATTTCTTTGGAATCTCCTTCTTTGATAAGGGATGAGAGATTCACTTATCTGCGTATATAAGTAATTAGAATGAAGTTAGAGATTGCACTAGCTTAGGAAAGTAAGTAGTAGGTTGTCCCCCAGGTTCCATGTTCTCACTAGCCATGAGTAGTTAGCTAGTCATGAATTCCCTCTTGTGGAGCAGGCCTTAAGTTTAATTAGACAGCTGTTGGTTACCCCCAAAATAAAAGTGTATCTTTGTACCCCTAGTGTACCTTTGTAGATATTTTGGCATTCCAGTTGTTGTGCTACATAGGCATCACATCACACTGACTGCTTTTCTCCCTTGGCAGCTCTCCTAATCCTATGAGAGCTAATCATCAGGGAGAAGGCCTCCCAGTGAGACGCAGCTCCAGTTTCCAAGTTCTGTGTCCAAAATATGTGGTGTCCTCAGCAACACTTACCTCTAAATTATGGGAGGCAACCAAGGTCAACAGCAATAGCCTGTATTGTTTCGGGTTTCTCTGGGACTCCCTTGATCAACAACTCAAAAGTAGGTATTGGCGCACGCCTTTAATCCCAGCACTCAGGAGGCAGAGCCAGGCGGATCTCTGTGAGTTCAAGGCCAGCCTGGACTACCGAGTGAGTTTCAGGAAAGGCATAAAGCTACACAGAGAAACCCCGTCCCAAAAAAAAAAATTATTTTTAGTTTTTCTTCCCATTTAGTCACCATTTTCTTCAACTGTATCTTCTGACTGTATATTTGTATGCATAAAAGATTTTCTCCTTATAGATATTAATTTAACACAACCACCTTTTCAAAACCATGTTATTGTATACAATGTTAATTTCAGTTGGTTTTCTTGAGTTTTCTGAGCACATAATCATATAATCTGCAAATGTCTTATTTATGCATTTTGTATATATCTTTAATCACATTCTTTTTTATAATTATTCTGTCTAATATACTAGTTCGGGGCTTAATACCATTATAATGGTGGATTCCTTTGTTCTGTTTCTAATTGTACGAAATAACTCTAGTGTTTTCTTCATTAACATAGACATTATCTTTGGGTCCAAGTTGTATTATTTTGTTATGTTAGTGGATTTTCTCCCCAGTCCTTTGGTATTATGTCTTATTTTGAAAATAGGTACTCAGTTTTGTCTAATACATTTTCAGGGTCATTAGAGACGATCTCATGATTTTTGTCCTTCAATTTATAACATGATGAGTAATATTATCTTGTGTATTATTATTAAACTATTTTTTAATTTGTGATATAAATCACCTTATTTATCTTTAATGATAATGAATTTTTTGTTAATATTCATGTGTGTATAAACATGTATGTGCTGTGCATGGAGGCCAGATCAATGTTGGAGGCCATCCTCAATTGCTCTCCACTTTATTTCTTGAGACAAGGTCTCTCACTGAACCTGAACTCACCAATTCAGCTAGGCTGGCAGAGCAGCAGGCCCTAAGCATGCTCTTGTTTCGGTTCCTCAGCACTTGGATTATAGACATGCTTGACCCAGCTATTGTTGGTTCTGGTGAACCAACATTAGGTTCTCAAGATTATGCTGCCAACACTATACTGACAGAAACACTTCCTCAGCCCCTGTTTACTAATATTTTTGCGAGTTTTTGTAGTAGTATTTACAAATGAGCTTGTTCTGTATATTTGTTTGCATCTTTGCCTGGATCCACCATGCCATAATGATTTTCAAAACAATGATATAATGCTACTATTTTTAGTTTATATTCATTGACTAGATGAAATACTTCTATGGGAAAAGACCTTCATTCATCATCCATTTGGTTACACTAAGGTAGCTGGTAGTGGAAGGCAGGTTACATTTTTCATTTGCTATTTTTGAGATTAACGAGTTGGTTTCCAGTGTTCTGCAAAGATAAACAATGTGGTTTGTGGATTTAACCTCAGTAAGGACTCATGGATATTTCATGTTTTTTATGTCCTTTAGTCATTGTCCATATTATTATTATGATTATTGCTCAAACGATCCCATTTTGACCAGTCTTTGAAGATGTCCCTGTGCTTCAGTACATCAAGGTTTCCAGAGTCATCTTGCACAAGTTCCATCTTAGGCTCAAACAACCAGATCTTCTGACACTCCTCACTCATCATTGAACTGGGTCCTACACAAAAGACTTGGCCTGGTAAGGCAACTCAACTAAAACCAACCCGGCAGAGACCAAAATTGGAGGCTCTGTGTATTCTCACCACAGCTGAGGCAGTTGCTCCTGCAAAGAGATGAGACTGAAGCATTCCCTTATTTATCAGGCATGGAAATAACTAATCAGGTCAGTGAGGCCACCAGGAGAATGTTTAGCATTTAACCAACATTTACTATGTGTTTCAACAACTCTGAAAGGGGAAGCAGGAAAGGAACCCACAGAGCAAGATAAGAGCATCCCAGAGATCGAAAGAAAGCCAGGAAACTATGCTGTTGCAGAAGTCTGTACTTTGCATCTTCCCAAACACTGTTTTTCCTGCACACTGAAAACTAAGATGGCTTCCATGATGGCAGCCAGGTCAGTAGCTGAGACTTTGTGGGATATGAGATGGGCAGGCAATGAGGAAAGCCCTGTGGTGCTCTACTCTGAGCATGCTGACTAAAGGAACTCTTTGTGGTAACCAGAAATGGGACAAAATAAATATATTAGTTTAGTTTAGTTTAAGGTTTTTGTAGTTGACTTTAAAAACATACAGTTTTTTTTCTTATGTAAGAAACATGAAGATACTTATAGACAGAAAGGAAAGAGGAAGAGATAAAAAAAAAGGAGAAGAAAAGAAAAGATTGCTAAAGCACTACTCATGGGGAGGTAATGGCAGTGACCCTTAGTAGGGGTCACAAACATGACCTGGTGTACATTCAGGAGGTCCTTCCCTAAAATCAGAAGACCCGTGGTTGCAGAGCTAGTTCTTACACCTGACAAGAAGAGTGTCTTGCACACGTTAATATCGGTTGTGATTGCCAGGCCACACCCCTAACTGTTGCAGTGAGCTGTGGATCTTTTATTATGTAATTATTTACTGTGAAAAGAAAGATCAGAATTAAAAGAAATCTCTTATTCTGAGTGTATGATAGATCAGAGAGATGGCTGAAGCATGAGTCAGAATGCCAGAGTATTTAGTCTCAGCAGGAAGACACGTGCCCCTGGGTCCATAGAAATAATTAGACTTCATGAACTATGCACATTTATGAGATATTTGAGAGGTATAATTGAGATTATATACAGATTAGATGGAAAAGAGAAAGGGAAGAATCTCACTTCTCTAGAATTGAATAGCTAAGACGGTATAAAGGCTTCTATCAGGCTTCAAGTCATATATCAATTAAATGAATTATGTGAAATGCATTAATGTTAAGTGACTGATGCTTCCTACAAACATGAAATTTATAGAATAAACTATAATTAGACAAAAATGGGGGTCAGGATGTCAACTATAGGTCAGTCATACAGCATGTAAGATAAGGGGAAGAAAAATCCAATCACTTCTTAACTTAAAAGAGATGGCAGAGATAAATACATGGGGTTTTTAGCAATTTAAAATTTCCCATATTCTTATTTGTCCTGAAGTGCTACTGGTCATGTTATTTAACATGCCCATTATTTCTTCTGAAACAATTGCATTACAGTAAGAACAGATAAATAGAACCCTGGAGTACACTAGATCACTGAGGTGTTGGTTGCTTTAAAAAAAGAAAAGTATCAAATCAAGCCAGTTTCTGGATGCCGTTCTCCTGGGCACAGGCTCATCGTTCAGAGCTGTCAAAGGGTGTTGTCACTCCCAAGCTTCTGTGACATGCAGGACTAATTGTTTGCAGCCCAAGGCATTACATGTCCCACTTTTAAAGGCATCGAGACAGGATCTTCTGAATTATCTGCTCACTCTAATTCTCCTGTTTATGGCACAATGGTGGCAGTTTCGAATCCCTTTGTTTTGTCCTAGGGATTCTCATTCACCTGCTGAGGGTTAACCAAGTGCTCACTATGCCCACAGATGATTCAAATTATTTCAGACCATCTGTCTGAGTGAGTTTGAGATGCATTTTTAAGCTATTCATATTTCAGATGACTATTGCAGAGCGTAAAAAGCATCTTGATCTTTGGGCCAAATGTCTAAAAAATCAAGATACATGAGCTCTTTCCAAATTCTCACTGCTATTAAGACCAGGGTATATTAAAATTTCTAGAGAACTCATCTGAATGACTTTTATTTCAGATTCTGAAGCCTAGTGTTGTTTACAATGTTATACTGCCCTTCTCTTTCCAACTTAGGGTTCCTGAAATCAGAAACTGTCTCATACATGTTTTCATATTCCCTGTCTACAAGACAGTATGATCTATGCATAGAAAAGTGATCAAATATACATGGGCAGTATAATGAATGTGGGCCATGTTGTGCCCAAGAAAGGCTTATACAGGTAACCTGCTTGATTAAATCCCAGCTTTTTGACTAGGAATTGTATGACTTTGACAAGTTCCATGATCTCCCTCCTACCTAGTTTTCTCATCAGTATCAGGAACCCACATCTGATAATACTGTGCCCATTCATAACTTTGCTAGAGGAATAGGTAGATTAATAAGGGTTCAGATCATCCTCTTCTGTGTTAGATCATCCTCTTGTTCCAAATGCATGCTTCTTCAACAGTGGAAATGAACTCCATTTACACTGAGCTTCCTTTAACTGTTAAATGCAAAACCACTCTATTTGTTGTATATTATTCCTCCAGGGTCAAAAAAGAGAATGCTATTCCCACTTTGATTTTTCTAGAGTTAATTAGAGTTGTCCTTAAACATCAACGAGGAGACAGACATTAACAGCAGAGTATTGGGGCAGTCTGAAGAACTACTTCCTAGAGAAGGAAGGAGATTAAGACACAATTAAGTTCACTATACTCAGATATCAAATAAAATACTAACCCCATAATCCCTAAAATTCAAGTTCATATCATGCAAGCAAAAAGCAAGCTAAAAGTTACTGAACACTATTATTGCAATTCTTTCGTATTTTCTAAGATGTAAATAATTTTTGTCCATGTTTAGCTAGGCTAATGAATCATTTCTGAGACTCTTGACTTATTAGTATGGAAAATTGCCTGTTTATCATCTGTGGTTTAAAGTAAATCAACATGGATATTTGAGAGTAGAAAGAGAGAAGGAACATCTTTGATAAACTGAAATACATATAATGAAAGATGGCTTTCCTATCAAATACTAAATATTTATTATAGGAAATAAGGAATTTTGCTTTTTGGAGAAAAGGTTTCCAAATAACAAAATAATATACTTACAATTAAACTGAGACCAAAAAAAAAAAAAAAAAA
>CABHPR010140359.1:0-26036 GCA_902168415.1 Peromyscus melanophrys | reverse complement strand
AATAATAATAATAATAATAATAATAATAATAATAATAATAATAATAACTTAACAAACAAAACACAGTCCCAAGCATGGGATACCTCTTCCTAATTGTTCAGATGGCTCCAGAGGCCCTTAACTGTTGACACTGTTCTTGGTTCCTCACTAAAACTAGATGGAAGACCCTATTACATAGGATACCACGTATTTTGGCTGTAGGACATAGAGAAATCAAGGTGGGACAGACCTGGAAGCTTCCTTCCTGCTGGCCAGCTTTCCCAGTATGAGAAGGTGCTATGCCACTGGTGAAGAAAGGTCACCAGTGGTCTTACCCAGCGGTAGACTGTGCATGCCACAATACTGACCTGCCAGGTAAGGTGTGCCCATTGCTATAACAGTAGCATAACTGTTGTGGGGGTAATCAACTACTTTCTGATTGGATTCAAGGCCTAGTCCACAGAAGGGAACTCATGTCTGGTACTGTAAACCTGGTCAACAGTCCTTGTTTGGGAAGTCATAAGGTGGGAACCTACTACTATTATTTAGCTAAATGGCCATGCTGTCAAAGTGCCTTCAAAATACCTGTGTTTGTACCCATAGATTGGTGCTTCTGTCAACCTTAATCATGGAAGCTTCTTTCTGCAGTGGGTAGCAGTCAGTGCTGAGAATAAGTGGCTTTTGAATGTTCAGCCTTAAGTGGGGCACACTCATACCACTCCCTCTCAAGGTGCAGGAAACAGTAGAAGAGGAAGAAAGAATTTCAGAATCAAAGGACAGGAAGGAGTGTTTAAAATGTTGTCTTGAGGCCGGGCGGTGGTGGCGCACACCTTTAATCCCAGCACTCGGGAGGCAGATGTAGCTAGAGTTTTCCTGCCGGGCCCACAGTCAGGACAAATCTCTCTCACCCGCCAGTCCCGCAGCCGCTCAGACCCAACCAAGTAAACACAGAGACTTATATTGCTTACAAACTGTGTGGCCGTGGCAGGCTTCTTGCTAACTGTTCTTATATCTTAAATTAATCCATTTCTATTAATCTATACCTTGCCACATGGCTTGTGGCTTACCGGCATCTTCACATGCTGCTTGTCATGGCGGCGGCTGGCAGTGTCTCCTCCTTTCACTTCCCAGAATTCTCTCCTCCTTGTCCCGCCTATACTTCTTCCTGCCTGACCCCTGGCCAATCAGTGTTTTATTCATTGACCAATAAGCAACATGTTTGACATACAGACCATCCCACAGCAGGCAGAGGCTGGCGGATCTCTGTGAGTTCGAGGCCAGCCTGGGCTACCAAGTGAGTTCCAGGAAAAGGCGCAAAGCTACACAGAGAAACCCTGTCTCGAAAAACCCAAAAAAAAAAAAAAAAAAATGTTGTCTTGAGGAAATGACATGGCTATCACAACCAAGAACTCAGATCAGCTGTGGTTACCTACTCAAGACCTGCACAAAATCAAGTCTATCTACAATCCACCAAGAGTACCAAAGGAAGGGAATCAGAGGCCACGCTCCTAACTGAGAAGCCACTCTGTCAATGACTATTGGGAGAGGAGAGTCATATTTTTCAGTGGTGTTGTCCCATGGTGCGCCAGTAAAGATATCTACGACCATCCTCTTGCAGGCAATGCTAATTAAATTCAGCAAGTAATTAAAGAAGGAGGGAGGAGGGATGAAGGTAAAGAGAAGACTTCTGGGAGAAAGAGGTTAGAGAGAGCGGAAGGGATGAGAAAAGATAATGGAGGTGAATATGATCAAAAACCATTATATACATGTACACAGTTTTCTAAAAATAAATAAAAAATAAAATGGACTTAAAAAATCTAATTTATTAAGATTATGGCCTCAGCCTCTTCATTAGCACTGCTATGGGGACAGGAGGGTTAAAAGAGATGATTTACAAGACCTCTGCAGTTTATAGTACATGAATGGATGACAGCTGCCATTTTTGTGAGAAAATGAAGGATTTTTGAATACCTCATTTCTTTATTCATGAATATAAAAGCTTTTTATAGACTACCATTATTTTAGTAAATATTTAAATTATATACAAATATATTTAAAGTATAAGATAAATCAAAAATTTTTTTAAAAAAGGAAAAGCAAGCTAAAAGGCCAAAAGATCAAAAAAGATGTGCTTAACCCATGTGATCCCTAAGATAAAACACAGCAACTGCAGAATCTGAGAATACAATAATTTAACAGACTTTGTGTTGAGTTTGCAAAAGATTCCTGAAGGGACCTCTCTGGCATGAAACAGAAATCTATAAAAATCACTCCATCAAATAAATCCTCCAGCCTCTGCTCTGGTCCTTCTTGGAGAAAAGAGAAAGCCAACTCTCTGTGAATGGACAAGATAAACCAAACACCTTAGCAGAGGTTGTTCTACAAGAATTCTGTGGAGCTGAATGAATTTCTGTCACCTCTCTGTGGCTGATAAGATCTTTTATACCTTAGTAAGTAATGTCAGAACTCTGAAAATAAAAAGATGGGCAAACTAGGGAGGCTGTATTACAGCACTACAGATCTGGGAAGACAGAAGAGAACTTGTTCAGAACCAACTCTGAATGAGCTCACCTCTGGGCCTTCCTGGCAAAGGCCATCATAGGACTAAAAGTAAAGATGTAGAGATGTGCTATAGGAAAGAAATAATATCCAGCTTTTACTGACTAAGTGCTTTGAGCTGAGTATCTCACTTCAAGTTCACAAAGACCTTATGAGGGGTGTACTACAGTTTCCTTTTTACAAATGAGGGAATAGACTCCAAACTTTTGAAACCACTTGCTTACACTACCACAGCTGAGCCAGGATTCAAAAGTTGGCCATTTAAAAGCCTGTGTATGTCATTCACATAAGATGAAGAATCTAATTATATATCAGATCCAGGCTCTCAACATTGAGAGCAGCTTTGAACTTTGAAAAGCCAACTTTTACATGCTTACTCTGTCACTGAGAAAATCACTGGGGTCATTAAAAATATGAAGTTACAGTTATTCACACCCATCATGAAATGACATTCACAGAGTTCTTAATCCCTGGGCTAGCAATCCAAAGGCTCACTCTTCAAATGTGAGGGCACTTCAGATACCATTTAAAATGCTGCTAAAATCTATCATCAGCCACAGAGAATACATTCCATGATTGCTGTGTTCTTTAAGGTCCCAGGGTCCTAAATAGTAGACTTGGAATAATATGTACTGAAGCAAAGCCTGATTTTTGGTAAATATGGGACACTTGTGATATACATAAACTGCCTCGCTGAATATAGATAATTTTGTTTCTATATTCTATATATAGACACATCTATATAGAGATAATTAAACACTGACACTTTGTTCTATGAATAAGAATAGTAATGAAAAATTTAATTAAGGAAAATGATGAGTATGCAACACTGGTCATTAAAGTCAATTGATATCCTAGTTAAATATCAAATATAGGGTAAACAAGGCAACGGGGGGTTGAATATAAAGATGCTGGTGTTACTGTTACCTTTCAACCCTTATTATGAAATCAGCAGCTGCTGTGACCCTCAGTTTTGTAACACTTTTGCTTTGTTTTGGGACTTCTTACTGACTTACCACCTCTCATTTACACAGCATCAATGCTAACATGCTGTTCCTATTGTGAAACACAGGTATGAACTATCATTGTCTTACCCAGGAAGCAAACTGACCATCACGGTCTTCCCGTGAGCACCACATGCTCCCTATAGCACACGAACAAAAAGAGAAATGTGAGAAGTCCCCACCTTAAAGAGGTGCAAGCATTTAGATGAAAACTGTACCATCTGACAGAAATAACATAAAATAATAATAAAACCTCAGTTAACCATATAGTTAGGTGTGTGCTTCAAGATGTTTACAATCAGAAAGTATTAAAAAGAAAGAAGTTCAAAAACAAGATTTTGAGTTATCATTTAGAGGAAAACTGATGACTAGATTCACTTAACTAACTTAATAAGAATTTTGGGTATATTAGCAAGCTCTTTACAGCAAAATTAATGAAATAAAGGACATTTGGTCTGAGAAAACGGAGGACTAAAGTGATCAAGATTTAGTAAGAAAGCAATCACTTTCTAGATAAAGTATTCAAACTCAATCAATGAGAAAAAAAATACTGACCTATTTATTTATTGAACCAACTATAAAATTTTCTGTGGAAAGAGGAAACAATAGAATCAAACTTGAGGTCCCACAAGTCTCAGAAGAGAATGAAAACTGACTTTCCAACAGTGTTGAACTTGAATTTGGAAAGCAACAGACTTAAAACCCATGTCAGCAAAAGTATCATGTGCCTTGGCACTGTGCTCTCCATCATTATGTATACCCCTCCTGAGCAACAAGACCTTGGAAACAGAATTTCTTAAAAGCATTGAACACAGTGTTTATTAGATCCACTATATGGTGAAGAAACCAGAGAAAACCAACCTAACTGTCCAAATAAAAAATGGGAAGACAGCTGCTTTACCTGGAGGTTTCCACACCCCAGACTTCACAGAGATAAAGCTCAAACAGGATAAAACAATGAGAGATTAGAGTTGCTCATAAAATTAATCAAAGGCAAAGAACCACATATATGTCAGATTTTTATCCATACATATTATTCGAATATATAAATTATCTAAATATATGTCATATATAATATGTATATATATATGTGTGTATCCATATATATTTTTTAAGAACCTCTAAATGATGTAGTAATGAGAAAAGAACATACCAAAAACATCACTTAGAAAAAGTAGGGGGGAAAGAAGATCACTGATTTCACTTCTGAAAGTCAAATAACTGGATTACAGTAAAGTGTGTGTGTGTGTGTGTGTGTGTGTGTGTGTGTGTGTGTGTGTGTGATGTGTATGTGTGTGTATGTGTGGTAGGTGTGTGATGTGTATGTGTGGTGTGTATGTGTGTGTGGTGTGTATATGTGTGTGGTGTAGTGTGTGTGTGTGTGTGTGTGTGTGTGTGTGTGTGTGTAATGGGTATGTGATGTGTGTGTGTGGTGTGTGTATAGAGTGTGTGATGTGTGTGTGTGTGTGTAGTGGGTATGTGGTGTGTGTGTGTGTGTGTGTGTGTGGTGTGTGTTTGTGTGTGGTGTGTGTGTGTGTCCCATTAGTTTATTAACTCACAGTAAACATGTATAGAATACCTACTGTATCCTGAGAATGGTGCTAGATTGTGAAAGTAGAATAGTCACTGCTACACAGAAACAATTAGCATTGTTTCATTGACCACAAGTGTATATTATCTAATGAACGATGAAAATGACTAAGCCAAATACTTACTTTATTCTACTCCCTATGTGCAAAAGTGCTTATCAAAGTAACTATATAAAGCAAAATGGAAGCTTGATATTCCCGTGTGAATACCCATTAAAATCCATATAACAAATTCCAATTCCATAAATAAGTGTCAGTAAAGCCAGTGATAAAAACAAACAAACAAAACCTCTTGTTTGGAGTTCCTACATAGTTATCTTATTTCTTCAGAGGTATGTGTGTACTGAAGTTAAACCATTCATTGAATTTATGAAGGGGACCTTTTGCATGTTTCTTTGGATATGTAGACAGGCAGAATCATTTCCGGACTCACAAAGTTTTGGTTTAAATATCTGGTATCAAACAGGTTGGAACTTAACTAAGGTTTATCTAACTCAAGTATTACCAATGCTACTTGAAGAAAACCAAAAACCATTTTTAGTGGCACACACCTGTAATTCTGACACTCAGGAGGGCTGGGGTAAGGGATTGCTGTGAGTTCAAGGCCATCCTGTAGTGAGTTTGAGGCCAGTTTGGACTACATAGCAGGAGTCTGTCTCAAGAAGAGGAAAGGGGTAAAAAAGGGGATAGAAGGAGCAGGTAGGAGAAGGCAGAAGAAGAAGAAGAGAAGAGAGTAAGGAGAAAAGTTTCAATGAACTTGGGATATGTTCTTGGGGTTTAGGAATCCACAAAGTAAAGAAGAAATTCCTAGTTCCAGAATTAAATTATAGCAGAAAACTCAGCATCTTGGCACTTCAAAATGGCTAACGTTCGGACGTGAGCAGCTCTCCTCACGTTCTGAAGAAATTCAATGGAGCAGTACTCTTTCATTTGTAGCAAAATTTTCCTTCCACCTCTGATAAAAACAGGATCTGTTTAGGAAATGTCAAAATTGAAACTGACAAAAGCAGCGTGAACATCAGCATCCTACAATCACGGAAGCCCTCACCAACCACTGAAACAGCTTACACAGTTAGAAATTAGTCCCATTTGAAGCCCTGCCAGCCTAAAAGACACAATCTCGCCTCCGAAAAAGAAAATCAGAGTGTTTAGTTGTCGAAGCAAAAAAAGAAAAGGAAGGAGAGAGTGAGAAAGAGAAAAAAGCAATATTCTTATTGAAAGAACAGAGTAAATCTGGAATAAAATTCTATCTTTCCATCACAATATCATACCAATTGGTTTAACTGGTGGCAGGGGGCCATGGTGGGAAAGAGAGGGGGTGTCCCTGGGAACACACCATTTGACAGCCTGTCTCTCACTGGTCAGACAAGCACACACACATTTTCCTATGCTGGAAATCTTTGCTTCTAAGAGAGCCAATGACAGAATCCCATGCACTCACACTTCAGTTGAACTTGCAAATGAAATTTGCAGACTAGGACAATCCATTGTATTTCTTGGCTTGGATCAAAGTCAGAGCTTCACCTCCAAAGTGCTGACTGGGGAAACTTCCTGAACAAACCAGAACATTTCTTTAAGTAAGTCCTGCCCTAACCAGTTTGCTCCCCACCCCACCACATATGCACCAAAATGAATAAAAATTCAAATACTAGGTGTAGTTAGTCCCTCTGGTTATCACAACCTTTTAAACTAGAATGAAACATGCAAAGGATAGATCCTCTTTAACAGCTACAGACAATATCAAAACTAAAATTTCTAATGTGCCCGTTCCCTTTCCTACACTGTGCTAGACTGTAAAGATAAAGCCAAAAGAAATACGACTGTTCCTTTAAGGGACAAACCACATATTGAGAAAATTACTGTGCCAAACACTATTCTACATGCTAGGTAAAGAACAGTGAACACTACATGTCCTTCTATGGATACAGATAAGTCCACAAGGAAAGGGTGGAGCATAACTAAGTGGTTGAATGTTTGCCTTGAATATACAAGACCCTCGGTTCAACTCCTAGTACCACAGAAAATGTGATATGAGGAAAAATGTATTTTAGATGATGATAAAGTTCTATACAGTAAGTTTTAAAATGAGTCAACAAGTGGGAAGGAAATTCCTGCTATGGGAATGTCTTGACATTTTTTAAACAGGGGAAGCATGGATAGTCTCACCACATAGATGATACTAAGAAAAGGAAAGACCTGGTTGGAGACACACATCTGGAATCTAGCACGCAGGAGGCTACTGCAAAAGGATGGCAAATTTGAGGCCGTCCTTGGCTTTCCAGCAAGATTCTTTCTTAAATAACAAAGAAGATAATAAGTAAATAAACAAACAAAAACATGTGTGGCTGTCAGCTGTGAGATGAGGTCACAGGGATGCTTGCTGTCTTTGAATAGTAATTGAGACAGAGGAACAAGCCAGGAGAAGAATGTCCAGGATCCACAACAGATTTTAAGGGAGAGAACAGCGCCAGTCTATCACACCCAGCTCCAGAAGAATCAACATGGATGTAAGCTCTCTCACTAGTCATGTGTGGATAACCTTGTGGATTTTTTACTCTAAACACCAAATAAAAGCACAGATGTTTCATTTTAACTCATTCTTTCCAATCTCTGTAGGTATTTCCTTTCCTTGGAGGAAAAATAGTCAGCATGATAAGGACTCCTTTTAATAATCCTATAGATCCTCTCCAAGGCACAATGGTGGCAGGAACTTCCAAAGGAGCCCTTGTTACTGATCTAACTGTGTTGCACTTAGATAAAGATGTGGAGATGGATGCTGCATCCTCAAATGTTTCAAAAAAATTGAAAGTCCAGATCTTCACACAGAATCTCTGGATTCTAAATACTGGTAACTGAGATTTAGAATAGAATTGTTTTCAGTTTTGTTTCTCTTTTAACTAAACACTATGATGGTGTCTTAGTTAGAATTTTTATTGCTTTGATAAAATACCATGGCCAAAAAGCAAGTTGGGGAGGGAAGGGTTTATTAGGCTTACTCTTCAGCATTACTGCTCATCACTGAAGGAAGTCGGGACAGGAACTCAAACAGGGCAGGATCTGGGAGGCAGGAACTGATATAGAGGTCATGGAAGGTGCTGCACACTGGCTTGTTCATCATGGCTTGCTCAGCCTGCTTTCTTATAGAACCCAGGACCAGTAGCTCAGGGATGGCACCACCCACCATGAGTTGGGCCCTCCTCTGTTGATCAGTAAATTAGAAAATGCCTTACAGCTAAATCTCAAAGAGGCGTTTCCTCAGCTGAGGATCCTTCCTCTGATGCCTCTAGCTTGTATCAAGTTGACCCACAAAACTAACCAATACAGATGGAAACTTCAAGGTTTGACTAGACATCCATACAGACAACCTTGACCTCTTATTATTTTATTTTACTTTTTAATATCCAATAACAAAGTGACAACCCTTTCTTTCTCTTGTGGCCAGATAGTTGATGATTCTCAGAGAGTTCCCTTCATACTTCAACTGCACGCAAAAGAATATTTTTTAGGCCGGGCGGTGGTGGCGCACGCCTTTAATCCCAGCACTCGGGAGGCAGGGCCAGGCGGATCTCTGTGAGTTCCAGGCCAGCCTGGGCTACCAAGTGAGTTCCAGGAAAGGCGCAAAGCTACACAGAGAAACCCTGTCTCAAAAAAACAAAAAAACAAAAAAAAAAAAAAAAGAAAGAAAGAATATTTTTTAGGATTAATTCGACATGATATTTTCCAGTGAAGATATGAGAGCATCCTATGTTGCTGCTGCCACCTATGAAATGTTCAGAACTACAAGGAGAGCATTGTGAAACTGGCTATGGTATTTCTACTACACAGTCTGGGACAGCTGATGAGGGTCACATGCCCTCATCTAAACAAGACATTTAAGCAGTAAAGTAATTGACTCAGCAAAGTTGGGGTGGGGGAGACACCATTAGAAAGAAAGTCTTGGTAATTTCCCAATCCAACCTTCTCCAGCCCATCTTCTGCTTCTTTTGGGTACATGGATGGTTAAATTATTTATGTGTGAATTTCCAAAAACAGCTGAGAAGAAATTCTTATGGAATATGCTCAGAGAATTACTTAGTCAGTGGAGATTTGTGTAAATATTTTTGAAGTATTTATAAGTGACCTAATCCAGACAACTGGGTTTCCTTCTGCACTTTTCCCTCCTAACAGTGGAAACTTTATTCACAAACTCTATGCGAAAGAAATATGTTACTCTAGCCCATGGTGAAGGATATATAAAATCATTTCTTTCTACAATAGAAATCTTCTTTCTTCAGGTAAATGGGAAACTGCAGTCATCAGAGGAAACAACAGGGAATTCCCCTAGGGAAATGCTTTTCTTCCTCCAAACTTTTACTGACATTAACCAATTAACCAATAGTGAAGTCAATCTTTTAAAATATGTCAAAATTGAAGCAGAATATATTCTAAAAGCTTTCTCTACAAAGAGATCCAGTGTCTGAGTTTGAATTAGAACTTGGACCTTCTTACCGGCAGTTCAGAGATTCAACTCGTGTAAACATTGGAAAGGTCAGCTGCTCATCAAATACTTTTCCAACTACAGCAAACGTATCCTTATTAAGTTTCTTTTGCAAAAGTTCCAAGGTGCTGAACCCTCATCCGTTGCCACCAATAATTAACAATCCAAAACAACCCAAATACAGAGAATTTGTTGTTGGCACGTTAAAGCTTCAGACTATCTGAGGATCAGAGCATGTGAGAACGGGAATGGGAAAAGGCAAGCTAGGAAAAAGAGACATCAGGCTCAGAATTATCCCAAGATTTTTCATTCCCTGTTCAAACAGATTTGCAGGAGTAAAAAACAAAACAAAACAAACAAACAGAAAACAGCTTATCCTCATCAAAATAGACTTTGCACTCCTCAGAAGTGGGCAAAAAGTAAAAGCTAAGCAAAATAGTATCTCTGGCCTAATAATGAAAAGAATTTTAAAAGTGGATTCATAAAATAGGCTGTTTAGTATTCCGGTGAGTTAGCTTTGGTTTAAACCTATCTATCTACTCAAAGCACAATGAATTTAAAAAAAAATTGCCTGAGCTCTTCGTCTACATTGAATTTCCCCCTCACATTCTTTCTGCATATCCCACATTTTAAAAACAAACAAACAAACAACCCCATAAGCCTTATTCAAACAACAGCATCTAGTATAGGAGTTGATAACAGAAAGGTTATCACCTTTAGCACGTTCCAAGTCTCACACCCACACACTCTCTAAGACTAGTCTCTACATGACCAAGCTTTACCTGACAGAGGTGCATGATGGACTGTGTGATACATAAGAAAAAAGACAGAACTCTAACAGGATTTAAATCTCTATTTCATACACAAGCTTTACTTGACATGGATGGTAGACATAAATGTGAAGAAACAACAAACCAGAGAGAAGAAAATCATTGTGGCATTGAGTTAGGCAAAAATTTCTCAAGAAAGATACAAAACACACACACAAATACATGCACACACATACACAATGGACAAATCAAAGTTAATAAAATACAACATTTTTGTTCTCCAAAAGACACAATTAAGATAATGAAAATGCAAGCCATAAACTGAGAAATATCTGTGAAACATATTTGTCAAAGGGCATATAAAACTCAACAAGAAAATACACAACCATTTGTTTGTTTGTTTGTTTGTTTGTTTTTCGAGACAGGGTCTCTCTGTATAGCTTTGCACCTTTCCTAGAACTCACTCTGTAGTCCAGGCTGGCCTTGAACTCACAGAGATCCGCCTGCCTCTGCCTCCTGAGTGCTGGGATTAAAGGTGTGCGCTGCTGCTGCTGCTGCTGCTGCTGCTGCCGCCGCCGCCGCCGCCGCCGCCGCCGCCGCCACCCTGCTCACAACCATTTTTTTTAAAGTCATCAAAATTTCAATAGGCAATCAGAAGAGATACCAATGATCAATAGACATAGGAAAGATGTTTGGCATCACCAATCATTAAGAAAATATAAATTGACAATATAAAAAAATACTTGTTGGAAAATGTACTTATCCAATACAATACCATTTATAATGATTATATGCAATGAAAAGATTTAAAGAAAATTAAAATTGAAACCACAAAAATGTTTCTACCAAACATCAAATAGAATAAAGTTAAACAGATTCACAATATCAAGTGCTGCTGAGGACAGAGGTCACTCTAGTCACTGCTGGAAGAATGGTGCACACTACAGCTGCACTGATGGCCAGTGTGGGATGTAAGTGCACACAGATACAGACACCTGAGTTTTCTAAAAATGCCAAAACTACACATGAGAGAAGAGACAGACTCGTCAGCCAGTGGTGGTGGCAAGAGCGGGTCTGCACATGGAGGAGAATGGAAGTAGATTCTCATCTTTTACCTCAAACAAAGTCAACTTCAAATATATAAAGACCATAATTTAAGACCTGAAACTCTGAAGCTGTTAGAAAGGAAAGGCCAGAAGTCCTTTAATATATAGGTCCAGGCAGAGAGGACGTCTTCAATGGCCCTGCAGCCACTCAGAAAACAAAGTCCAAAATCAAGGAAGAGGACTTCATAAAACTAAAAGATTCTGGGTAACAAAAGAGTTTATTGAGTGAACAGACAGCCTACAAAATACAAGCTACACGTCTGACAAAGGATTACTATCTAGAATATACAAAGATCTAAAAAAAGAAAAGAAATAAGAACTCAAGCAACCAATCAATAAATGGGTTAATGAAAGAAAAAGACATTTCTCAAATGATAGAGTATAGATGGCCAATGAACCTATGGGAATAAAAAAGTAGAATTTCATTAGTCATCAGAGAAATGCAAATTCAAGTTACATTGAGATTCTATCTTACCGTAATCCAAATGACAGTCATTAAGAAAACAAGTAACAAATGTTGGCAAGAACTCAGGCAAAAGAAAACCTTCCTACACTGCTGGTGAGGAAAAACTAGGGCAGCCACAATGGAAGTCGGTGTAGATGTTCCTCAAAAACCTGAAAATTGATCTTCTATATGACTCGGCTCTGTTTCTCTCAGGTATTTACTCAAGTGACTTCAGAGTCAACTCGACACATAAACACTTGCACAGTAATTTTCATTGGTGCACTATTTGAATTAGCTAAATTATGGAACCAACCAAAATGTTTAACAACATAGGGATGGGTAAAGAAAATGATTGTGTGTGTGTGTGTGTGTGTGTGTGTGTGTGTGTGTGTGTGAGAGAGAGAGAGAGAGAGAGAGAGAGAGAGAGAGAGAATTTTTTTCAATCATTAAAAGGAATTAAGCCATATTGTTTACAAGAAAATGGGTACAAATGGAGATCATCATATTAAGTAAAATAAGCCAATCTCAGAAAAACAGGTATTGTGTGTTTTCCTCTAATTTGTGGTCCCTAGATTTTATACAGATACATAAAATTGTATTACATAATTATGAAAAGCAGAATTGTAACTGTTGGGTGCTGATGGAAGAGTGAGAAGTGTAGCTGGGGGAGGGGCTGAGTGGAGGAGGAGGGGAAAGAAAAGGGGAGTTGGGGATATGAGGGCAAGTAAGTTTAACATACATATAGGTATAAACCTTTACATTTAATTCACTAATTGATTGAAAAAGAAAAAGGAAACCAGTGTGGCAATGTCATACAAAGTGATAAATACAGATTTATCATATGGGCCAACAAGTTCCACATGTTTAGCAAGAAAAAGTAAAATGTACTTCCACAGAAAGAATTGCCATGAGAACCCAGAACAAAGCAAGAAGTAACCCAAATGCTCATCGACTGCTAAATTCCCAAGCTGAGGAAATTCATAATGTGAAACAGTACTTTTCAGTAAGATACAAAATACTATTATCAAAGTAACGATATAGATAAATCTCAAAAACTTTGTGTAAACAAAATAACCTACATCCAAAAGATTACCATATTCTGTTACATTTGCTGAACTTCTGCAGAAGGCAAAGCCATGATGTCAGAAATCAGATTGACAGCTTCCCAGCACCAGGTGGGGTGGGCAAGGGAAGAGCGGCCTGCAAAAGACACAGAGTGCTGTTGGGGGGCAGAGTTTACTAGGGTAGAGCTGATTGTGGTGAATTATTGAAACTCATACTGTGTAAGAGTCAAATTTATTGTCTGAACATTATACTTCAATAAAACTAAAAGAGAGATCTCTGTGTCAGGGAGTCTACATTTGCTCTCATTCTTCTACAAAATTTTGCTCTTTGAAATATTTATTTTTGTGATTTCATAATAGGTTTGAGGTTTTATTTCCAAATGTAACACATTAAACATTTACATTTGATTTGTTTTGTTATTATTTGGCATTAATAAGACATCAGAAAACTGAAAAATGATTTGACTTGCTCCTTTGTCACCTCTAGAACATCATTTTGGGGAGAGGGAAGGCCTCGCCTCAAGTCAATATTTCTCACTATGTAATGGAATTCACCAAGCAGTCATTGAGTCAACTGTTGTCTTGAATGTAGGAACTAGAATGCTCCGTTAAAATTCAAGTCTATTGCTGTTAAGTTTCAAACAGGGACAAACCGCTGAGGTGCCTATTTAACACATCAAAGCTGGACCTGGCTTCTAGGTTCTCCCAGCAACCCTCAGTCACTACCTATTACAGGATATGGCTTATATACCACCACCCCCCTGCCCTCTACCCTGAACTCTCCAGCCCAGGGCCTGGGCTGCCCTTCGCCCAGAGGTTCTTCCCTATATAATAGACATTTTGGTTACCCACCCTGTTTGGACCTTTGGCCTCCTGGCTGCTGCACCTGGTTCTCCCTTCCCTCTTCCCCTCCCACTCTCCCCACATGGCCGAGTGCAGCCTGGTCATGTCCATTCTGGACGCTCCCAGATGTCCCTGCCTCTGACTATGCTCTCCCTTTTAACTGCAATAAACTTTCTCTTCCACCATACCTAGGAGCAGTCAGGTCCTTTCCTTTTCATTTCTTTTTGTTATTCAGTTATTTAGTGGTGTAACCATGAACAAAGCACTTGTTATGGTTTCATTTCTGATGCTCTAACAAGGGCTGGAGAGATGGCTCAGAGGTTAAGAGCACTGCTTGTTCTCTGAAAGGTCCTGAGTTCAATTCCCAGCAACCACATGGTGGCTCACAACCATCTGTAATGAGATCTGGTGCCCTCTTCTGGCCTGCAGGGATACATGCAGACAGAACACTGTATACAAAAAAAATAAAACTTTATCTTTAAATAAAAAAAAAAAAAAAAAAAGTGTGTGCCACCACGCCTGGCAAGTCTGATGCTCTAACAAAATATCCTGTTTTGCTTGCTCTCAGTTAACTTTCTCCTTGCTTATACTGTTCCCTATCTAGAGAATGATGGCACACATACATACCCACAGCCAAACTGATCTAGATAATTCATCATTAAGGCCTTCTCCTTTCCTGGTTGTTCAAGGTTGTGTCAAGTTGACAATGAAAACTGGCCAGCACTACCATCTCAGTCAGGGTTTCTGTTGCTGTGATGAAACACCAAGACCAAAAGCAAGTTGGGGAGGACAGGAGTTTATTTCACTCACAGTTCATATAACAGTTCATCATCAAAAGCAGTGAGGGCAGGAACTCAAGCAGGGAAGGAACCTGGAATTGGGAGCTGATGCAAAGGCCATGGAGAGGTGTTGTTTACTGGCTTGCTCCTCATGGCTTGCTCACCGTGCTTTGTTATAGAACCCAGGACCATCAGCCCAGGCATGGGGCCACCCACAATGGGTTGGACCCTCCCCCATCAATCTCTTAAGAAGAAAATGCCCTACAGGCTTGCCTACAGCCTGATTTCAGGGAGGCATTTTCTCAATTGCAGTTTCCTCCTCTCAGATGACTATAGTTTGTGTCAAGCTGAAATAAATCTAGTCAGCACAACTACTGAACCTCACCGTCCCGTTGTGTGCAATGGAATGACAGCAGCACCTGTCTTACAGGGTTGTTCTGAGGAGTCAATGAGATAATCTATTAAAAACACTGAGAACAGTGCTTGGTGTGTAATTGGCTCTCCTTGATGGTCCGGGTGAGGTGCTAAAACTACAAAGGAGGATAAAACAGGATTTATTTCTCTTGTTTGTTTTGACGAACTTACAGTTTAGCATAGAGGCTGAGAACAAACTAGTAACAGTATGTCAGACGGAACACAAGAAAGAAATGTTTCCATAATGTGAGGGCACAGATGGTGATCAATACAGAGGGAGAAGAGAGACTTGTCAAGGAACCCTGTAAAGAATAATTAAGGCTCAGAGGAAATAGTAATTCTACAGGCAGGAAAAGAGCATAAACAACCATTGTGATCATATACCAAATCTCTGCTAAGTGATGTGTATTGTGATATGTATTTTCCAAAGGCCATTTCTCTTGCAATTGTCCCAACAATTTTCAGGGACAGGCACTGCTGTAACCTATTTTGTACAGTAACAGACAGCTGAAGACAGTAATCCCCTTGTCTGAAGTCACAAAACTAGAATTCTAGATGCCTTAAACCAACAGGCAAACTCAGCCGTTCTTACTCTGAAACCTATGGTGCAAACAAACAAAAAACCAGCAGAGCAAAGGAACTAGTAAGTTTGGGGGCAGAGCTCAGAGCTCAGTGTGACTAGACCATGGATAAAGTTAGGAAAACCAGCCTCAGGGATCCTATAACCATGAATCCTATCTCAGACAAAGGATCCATTATTTCCATGCAGGAAGTCAGTATTAATTGCTTTTCTCATCGCTCTGACCAAATACCTGACAAGACACAACTTAAGGGAGGAAGAATTTGTTTGGGCTTGCACAATCATGTTGGGGAAGGCAGAGCAGCAGGAGGTAGCTGGTCACATGGCATTGGGAGCCAAGAATCAGAGAGAGCTGAACGCTGGTGTTCAGCTTGCTTTCTCCTTTTTATTCAGTCTGGGACTACCACCACCACCACACCCCCAGTGTAGTCTGTGGAACGATGCTGCCCACATTTAGGCTGGGTCTTACCATCTCAATCAACCTAATCTATAAATTCCCTCATGGGCATGCCCAGAGATTTCCTGAAAGGTTATCTGTTAGGCTCACAGTATTAACCCCCAGAAAGCATTCACAGCCTGCTGTCATGGCAGTGTTTCCTAGGTGTAGCCTTCCTTTGACAGATGTTCGCATCAGTGGCAGAGGTTTGTAAAGAGGTGGTCCAGTGACCACATGGAACCAAAGCCCTGGGATATGTGTTAGAGATACAGACTTCACAGGCACCATACATACCTGTGGGACCAGAACCTCTTGGATCTGGACCTGGCACTTGCCTTTATAATAACCTCTCCCGGCATTACACATACTTACTGAAGTTTGAAAGTCCCATCTATTGCAGATTTATTCAGTCCCTGCCCTTCTAGTCTCTCACACCTCAGTGTGTATACTGATCGTTTAGGAATCCTTTCAACAATAAGATTATGATTCAGTCAGTTGGGAGAATGATATGTATTGAACTCTGCTTGGTATTGTGGACAGCTTGTTGCAAAGACCAAGTCTGGAGCCACAAGGCTATAGAACATCCCAGCCAGATTTCTGTTCCCCTTCTAGTGCCCCTCCTGCTCTAGTGTTTACCTCTATACTACTTGTCTGCACTGAAAACCTTGGAAACTTTACTGAGAAGCATTGGTCAAGCTGTTTTCTTTATTTATTTTCATATATTTAAAGGGTAGTATCTTTAAAAAATATTTCTTTGATATTAGGAATGTTCTCTGAAGTTCTAGGGGAATCTAAGATGT
Source organism: Peromyscus melanophrys (assembly GCA_902168415.1). Taxonomy (NCBI): domain Eukaryota; kingdom Metazoa; phylum Chordata; class Mammalia; order Rodentia; family Cricetidae; genus Peromyscus; species Peromyscus melanophrys. The sequence continues at coordinate 9,191 of CABHPR010140359.1, read as the reverse complement.
GAGGTTAGTAATACATAAAATAGATGGATAATAACAACAAACTGGGTTTTCTTAAAAAATGATGCATAGTATACAGCTATAGAGTTATAAACAATTTCTTCAACACAGTGTTTTTAAAAACACAATGAAACCAGCAAGACTGCCATCTCTGAAGTCATCCAGGACTGACTAAGGAGGTGTCTCAGGATGAATCTCCTTATTGAGAACTCAGTGAATGTGAGAATGCTAGTCTCCTGTGCAGACATGCTCTTGCTGGTATCCTGGCAGGCAAAGAGCTGGGTGCAATTGGCTGCCAAGGCTTCAGCTCCCTGGCACCAAGCAATAGCCAGAGTCACTCCAGCTGAAAGGCAGCCTTTGCACTCCAGATGAGAAGGGCTGCTTAGAAAATTACTTTCAGCTTCTGATGTTTGTTACTGTGTGCTATCATATTCTTAGAGCATCAATTCTCAGTCCTTTGCATTTCTGCAGTGCCTTTCTTAATAGATGTCCATTAACCTGGACTCATTCTTGGCTTTGCAGTCTAAACAGTTACTTTATCTCTGTGGTTAAAACCCTTCTGTTGTTTGTATTTAATTTAAATGAATTGAATAGGCATTTTTATAAAGGGGCTCCATTATGTTCTCTATCAAATGAACAGAACTGAACGCTGAGGGCTCCCCAGAGGCAACAGTCTTGTTTTATTTGGTGTATTTTAGGTGGTACTTTTTGGTACTCAGTCCTTCCAGATTGGGTCAGCTAGGCCAGGGGGGATTGTACACATTTGGGAAATAATTGTGATTCAATTTTTCTCTATTTTGTTTCCTCCCTGCTCACCATAGGTAATTCATCCTAATACCTTTTATTGAATACCTACTGTATGGGTAATAATCCACACACAGTGTTAAGTTTTAAATAGACAACTTTAAAGAAGTTAAGTATAGTTCTTGCTCTCACAAAATTTACTGGCTGATGGAGGAAACAGAAATAAGCAATAACGAGATAATATGTTCCAGGATTTAATTCAGAATGTTTGAATTAGCAAAGCTGTTTATTTCCCCGTGGACAGGATCACTATGCCCACAATTGGTATAACTGCCAATAGGGAATACAATGGTGTATTGGATGTGTGTAAAGTACAGTATCCTTCTCTCTCTCTCTCTCTCTCTCTCTCTCTCTCTCTCTCTCTCTCTCTCTCTCTCACACACACACACACACACACACACACACACACACACACACACACACCCTTTTCCCTGTACCATGGTGCCTTTATTCAAGCAAACCTTATTTTACTTAATAAAGGCCCTCAAATTTAAGAGTAGTGATGCTAGCAACTCAAACATGCAAATTCAGTTCAAATTCAAACACAGTTCAATTCCAACACAGTTTTTCTTTCAGCCCTGCATCACCTGTTAATATGCTGTTAATTTTTATGATTAACCAGTAATAGTGTTTCACTGAGTTCTTTGAGCAGATGAACTTAGCAGAAATGTTTCTGAAGCAGACAAGGGGTCATGGACCAAGTGGACAAAAAGATGGGTAAACTGGGGACCCATTGCTTGGGACTCTCAAAACTAAAACTGAAAACAATCAGGCATCACTCATCTGACTGTGCTTCAGAGCTAGGGTCTGCTTACCTCAGGAATCTGCACCTGGGGCCCGACATTTGCACAATCACTTCTAATCACTGGTTGGTCTCTCCATCTGTAAGCGCCAGAACTGCTCTTACCACCTAGAGAATGTTCCATCTTCACATTTGCCCAATCTCCCCAGATTCTTTGTACCTCAGCTATACTAACAAGAAAACTCAAGTTATAAGAGCATAAAAGGTACTACAATGATGTATGACCAAAATGCCCAGAAAATTCTTTCCTAGACATCTCTTCTATAACCCATTTGTTTAAGAGGTAGTAAGTGTGCATGTGCATGTGTGTTGAGATAGGATCTCATGGCCTAGGCTGACCTCAAGTTTGGTACATAGCCAAGGATGACCTCAGATTTACCACCCTCCTTACTGCACCTCCTGAGTGCTTGGGTTACAGGGTTGCACCACTACATCCAGTTTATGAAGTTCTCAGGCTGAAACTCGGAGTTTTGTGGATGCTGGGCAATCACTCAATAATAGCAAGATTACTGTGACCAAATTTTTTTAAAATTCAAGTCTTGCTTTATTAGAGAATTATCTTTATTGATTGATTTTTAGACTGAATCTTCTGTTTCCCAAAAGGATTTGAGATAGTTTCCACAAAAAGCTACTCATGCAATTTATCTGTAAGTTTCCCCCACCCCACAACATGGTAAAAGGAGAAAATTAGAAAGAAAACCTAAAATACCAAGAAGGCAGACATTAGCACTACCCCCCATTTAAATCTAGCCTGCTAGGCCATCTGCCACCTTGAACAATATTTATTCGACATTGTATATGACACCCACACCCTCTACTGCATTGTGAGTTCTTTGAGAAGTAGAGCCATGTTTCAGTCAACATTTCAGTCAAGGAGCTTTGGCAAACTGTCAGATGCAAGCTAAGTTTTTTTTTTTTCTTTCCTTCTTTTTCTCATGGTTAACGGGAAGGTTTTTATTGTAGATATGAGAGAGAAAAACCAGAGGCATCTGGAAAACTCCAGAGCAGAGAGAAAGAAAGTAGTAGACTGAATATGGCCAGCAGATTGGACTTGGCCAGGGCTGTCTCTGAGAGAGGGAGAGTAGCAGGGGATAGAGAATAGAGAAAACATAGTAAGAAAAGCAAGAGCAGAGCAGAGAGTGAAATCTGAGTTTTCAGTCCCCATTTATTGAATTCGCTTCTCAGTTTCTACGTTCCAACACCTTTCAAGAGCTGTGTCTTCATTTTAGTATCGGAACATGTAATTTCAGTGTATCAAGGTAGAACCTATCTGTGTGGCTTTCTGTTTAATATAATGTTAAAATGTTTACAAAGAGCTAGGATATGATCATTCATCAAGTGATTTTTATTTGTTTATTTTATATTATTTTATTTTATTTTGCATGCTATCCTGGCTAGTTTTATGTCAACTTGTCATAAGCTAGAATCACCTGAAAGGAGGGAACCTCAATTTGGAAAATGCTTCATAAGATCCGGCTGAAAGGACTTTTCTTAATTAGTGATTGATGAGGGGAAGGGCCCAGCCCATTATGCATGGTGCTACCCCTGCGATGGCAGTCCTGGGTTCTGTAAGAAAGCAGGCTGAGCAAGCCAGGAAGCAGCACTCCTCCATGGCCTCTTCAATCAGTTCCCACCTCCAGATTCCAGCCCTGTTTGAGTTCCTGTCCTGACTTCCTTCAGTGATGAATAGTGCTGTGGAAGTGTAAGCCAAATAAACACTTTCCTCTTCAAGTTTCTTTGGTCATGGTGGTTTCATCACAGTAATGAGAACCCTAACGAAGACACGCGCATTTGTTTGTATGTGCATTATGTACACATGGCTCTTCATATGTGTTAGATAAACACGTGCTCTAGAGTATGTGCTTGTGTGCACATGCATGTGGAAGCCAGAGGTTGATATCAAATGTCTTCCTTGATCTCACTCCACTTTATTTACTGAGGCAGTCTCTTGCTGAAACTGGAACTCAGCAATTCAGATGGTCCAGTTGGCCAACTGTCTTTCTAACGCTTGGATTGTAGGTGGGCCACTACACCTGACCAACTTTTACAGAGGTTCTAGGGCCCCAAACTCTGGTCCTTGTGAGTCTGTGACAAGTATTTTATTTACTGAGCTATCTCCTAAGTTCCTATCATTTTGCATTTTCAAAGTCAATGAAAAAGTACTCTTTTCTATACCCTCTGTTGATTTTTCTATCCAGAGTGTTCTCAAACAACTCCTCTACCCACCAACTAAACTGAAATGGTGGGAGTGTAAAGAAATTTTCCACCTGCCCATTTCTTAACCCCTTCCTGCCATTCTCATGGCTGCTGTTCATCACTCCTGTTCCTACACAGAGGTATTAATAGAGGGAAATTTAACATTCCACTGCCAATCCTTTTTAGAGGATGACTGGTCACTATTAACCATCATTTTAAAATTGTATCAATGCTATTTATCTTAGAACCTCATGACCTCCTCATTGTTTTCTAGAGTATTCTCCACTAAAAGAAAAAAATATCTTCATGCCTGTAATCAATACTTTGTCTTTTGAAAATACAAGCTTATTATCAATGCAAAAGCTAAGGTTATATTTATTAATCTTTATTTCAAATATTACATGTTATAAAATGTTGTAATATTCTAATCTATGGCTTGTTTAATCTTCAAAACGTCTTTAAATCTTTCCACCTTCCAAATTTGAGCCAAAATGTTCCTTACCAAAAAATTACTATTGAGCTGAAGATGCTTGCTGCCAAAGCTGACAATCTGACTTCAGTCCCTGGGATTCATAAGATGGGAGGAGAGAACTGACTCCTGATTGGTTGTCTTCTGCCTCCCATGAACATGACATGGAATGTATGCACACAACACACACACACACACACACACACACACACACACACACACACACAAAGTAATAAAATATATTAAAGTAACTATGTTTAAACTTTGTTTTCTTTATCCATCTCCTGTTAATAACCTGTACATATGCTTGTCATGAAACAGGTAATAAATATTTTCCAAATAAAAAGCAAGACTCTTTCTCTTCTTGCCCCATCATTACATCTGCACCTTCACCAACAGAGCAGCCTGCCATCAATCCATTCACTACAGATTGATACAGATTGACAGCTTCCTAGGAGACTTGTTTTCATTTTTGTAAAATAATCTAACAAAACACATGAAATATTTAAGCATGAACAGGTTAGCCACCTAAGTGTATGAGAGCAGCTGCCTTCATGTAAGGATGATCCTGAGCAGAGAGAGGAAAGAACAGGCAGAAACCCAAATTATCTTCTCAGTCACCCTAACTGTCCTTCTTAATCTGTGCTAGACTTAAGCAACCAAATGTAAAGAAAAATTCAGACAAGGTTTAAACTATAAAATAAAAGGTGACAGAGAGACTGAACATCACAGTCTACAGAGTTGAAGTAACTGAGAAAACTCAACCAGGAACATACTAAAAATAATAAATTATCATAAATGAATAGGGTTGGGTGATAGATACAGTCGTCAGAAAATAGTGAAACGCAGTTAGTGGGAGTTGAGAAGACATGAGGCAGCTGGGGACTGATGTCCAACAAATATGGCAAACCAACTCCATAGAGCAGACAATACATAACCATCCATCAGGACCTGGTTCTACAGTTTTGAGCAGTAACAATTACAGCAGAGCAGCCTACATTTTGTGAGCACATTACATATATTTTATGTGTTGTCTCAGATTTCTAAAATCCTACAATATAAAATATCCCTGTTTCTTGTTTTTCAAGTTTTTAAAAGTATGGAAGGCAAAGAAGGTAAGATGGGGAAAGTAGAAGGTACTTAAGCTTTCGTTGCCTAAGTTCATCTAGCTGTACATTATCTAGCCAGCTTCCAACCCAGGCAATTTGTCTAGAGCTGGCCACACAGAACACCCCACTCCATATGCCTCAAGCTCAGTCACGGTAAAGAGTCCAGGGCATAGGAGGGAAGGGCAAGAACCAGGGCAGATGGTCAGAGTTTTGGAACAGTGGGGTAATAATTCAGGTACACTGCAGATTTCATGAAGAACTAGAGTGTTAGGTTGGGAAACTGAGGCAGAACCTAACATGTTTCAGAAAGAAAGGAGAGGTCCTTGATACATGTCACATAGCACTCATATATAGTACCCAAATACAACCTGTATGCAGAGGACTGTCAAGCACAAGAAATGGAGACAAAAGTCATCATCATCATCCCAGGCCTGAGTGGGACTCTAGCAAAGGAGAGTCTAAGCTTGAGGGGATTATGTGGTTGTGGGCTGGACAGATACTGCTGTGACCCACGCAGCTTACAAAGCCCAGGACTCAGAAACTGAAAATTACTTACAAGGACCCTGTCCTAGCTCTAAATCCCCACAAAAACGTGGATGTTGATGTCCATAAACTTGATGCCCACTGCAGTTAATTCACTGAAGACTAATAGTAACATCCAAAGCCCTAAATCCCCACAAAAATGTGGATGTTGATGTCCATAAACTTGATGCCCACTGCAGTTAATTCACTGAAGACTAATAGTAACATCCAAAGCCCTCCGAAGACTCGTCAGAGCCTTCATTTCTAGGCAGGAGAACAAATGAGGAATGAACTTGCCCATTTATTCAGGATAAATTATTCCTCTAGAATCATTCACCAAGCTTTTAAAAATATTTCCATGTCCTGAGTCAAACCTACAGCATCAGAATATCAGATGGTAGGGCACAGGAAATTGTTGTTTTTTTCAAAGCATTGTGAAGAACTTTGATGATCTGTGTGACTCATCTGCATAATAAATCTAAAGGCGGTGATCAGGAGTCCACGGACAGGAATATTCTCCAAGCCTGTACCTGTGTGCTAGCTCTGATGAATATATTGCTACTTCCCTGTTCAGAATACCAGTGTGAGGTTGACACCTCATTTCATATGACCTTGTACTTTAGGGGCCCAACCACTTCCAGTCCTTCAGCCAGACAGTAAAGGCCATCTGGATTTAGACATTTCCACTGTAGAAAGTCATGGAGTAAGATCTCAAACTGGGGTCTTCACACAGGGGGTTTGAGAATGATGCAGTCAGTTGTGGATAAGAAGGAAACAGCTTGCTAAGTGGTTAAATGAACTGGAAACAGCACTCCTCCATTACACAGAGATCGGTGTGGACAGTGACTATGAGTCTGCTTCCCTAAAGCAATGGCAGCTGTGCAGGGGCAATAGTTAGGACAGTGGCTTACTTTGCTCCCATCTTCTGGAACTTGTTTTTTTGGCTTCCTTTTTTCTTTTCTGTGTGATAGATTTGAGGTAGAAGAAGACTGGCTTCAAGATCTCCAACTGGCTTCTCTTAAGAAAAATTATAATTTTTTTTTATTAAATCCCTTGGAACTATTAGAGTTTGAGTTAAATTGTTCAGTGTGCTTATTTCATTTGATGAGCAATCAGTGCCTTGGGTTGACTTGAGCAACTAAGGAATCTTTTATCATTTATCCTAAGGATTGAAAGTTTCCTGTCCTTATTTCTTATGATTTATGGAGGGGTCTTACCCAGTAAATGGCAGGAAGTAATTTCTACCTCCATTTATGGCAGTTACTGGATAGATTTGCTTCAATTATGGCTTGGATTGAGATTAGGTAAGGGATTAAGTTGCTGATAAGGGGGTTGTGTTTTTCACTGTCACCTGCATATACATAATCCACTTTGATGTCTTCCTCCTCATGTGCACATTATCGGTTTAACTGGCTAGGTGTTGCCCAAAATAAACAGGAAGTTGCCTACTAACTTGGATTAACTTGGCTATTGCTTGCTTTTTCTGCTATTTAAACACAACCAGAAATTAGCCATAAAGAAAAACTAGACTCTCTTTGGAGACTTAAAAATATAATGGCTTTTCTGAGAGTGTGTTAAATGGGTCAATGCCAAGAAGATGGGGGAATGGCAGAAAGAATTAAGACTCCTTCTGACAAAGGAATGTGATGGCAATATCACACGTAGGAGAAAGGGTAAACAATGTCTTTTTGGTGCAAAGTGTAACTTCTTAGAACTTAAAAGAAGTGCTGCTGATAATTTCTCACAAGCTGAGAGTTAAGCTCGGAGAAGCAGCCATCTTTCAAAGAACTGGTGTTTAGAGCAACAGATGGCCTAAAGACAGACCTTAATAGGGAATCAGCACAAACATAGCACCTGCTTTCCCAAGCCTGCATTTCTTGCAGTGGTGTGGCTATCATTTCCTCAAAAACACTGCCCTTATTAAACAGCTGACACAAGATACACCTGAATCTTTCCACTTCCCCTCCTCTTGCACAACTGCCTTGGTTTCAGGCCGAAAAACAGGTTGAAGTTGTTACCCAGTCATCTGCATACAGTGAGGGGAATGGAACGCCTTTTTTTTTTTTAAGACAAGCAGGACTTTGCAAGGAGTTAAACAAAAACTTCACTTTGCAATAGTGAAAGGGTGATTTTTGTAACATAATCATATCACAAAAGCTATAGCCAAGGAGAATATGTACCCTTGAATTACTTATTGTGATAGACAGTTCCAAACAATCTGTGGAGACCAATGTCAGATAATTTAAAAATAAAACATGTAAACAAGTTGGCTGCCTCTCTGAGCTTGACTCTGGCCCAAACTCTATACCGTAGAGTGAAGGAAAAGTCAGGGTTGAAAGTCAGGTGGCTAGGTCTCAACTTTCAGCTCACTTTTCCTCACTGTGCCTCTCGAAGCCCTTTTTGCATCTTTGTCTGTAAACGGAAGCAACAATGCTATCTTTCTGGAAGGGCTTCTGGAAGAACTCGATGATATCAGCCACACTTGTACTACACAAATGTTTGCTGACATAAGAAGACTTTCAGCACACACCTTTTGTTTTATACACACACACACACACACACACACACACACACACACACACACACATGCCTCTTTCAGGATGAAGGAGCTATAACAACTAAACAGAATACCGTTGATACACCAAGAGCTCATTTTTTTTAACAGAATACAAGATGAACAGGTTTCTGTGCCTTGGACATTTCAAAGTTAGTTATTCTCCTAGTATTACCAAGGTCCCCCAACTGGCTCCCATAATCCTATCTATGAGTTAAACCATTTCTAACATCCCTTTCACAAAGCCAAGACCTTTGGGAACTCATGGAATATAAGGGTGGATCAACGTGACTACAAGATTAGTCAGGGAACAAACATTCCAGGTAAGCAGTTTTGTTTTCTCCCAAAGATTAAATTCATTCCCAGCTGTGGAGACTAATGGGCCCCGGGGATCTTTCTCTATATATTTAACAAGGAGATAACTAAGTGGCTAAGTCAACAACAATCAGAAGGCAGGTGCAAGGAACCAAGCAACTTTCTTACAAATGTTATTTTTCCTTAAGGGAAATAAGACACACCTTTAATGCCAGAGCTGTGTGAACTACCAGGAGGCGATTCTCATGAGCAATCAGCTTAAACTCTGATCTCTGTAAGAATGGAGTTTAAGACACAAGCTCCTTTGGCTTGACCACCCAGGCTAATATCCTCGGCCTCAAATTTGAGTAAGTTCTTTGCTGTCTGTAAAATCTAAACAACCACTCAAGTGATTAATTCCTTTGAAATGTCTCCACCCCCCCC
>CABHPR010140358.1:3322-22119 GCA_902168415.1 Peromyscus melanophrys | reverse complement strand
CAGTCCCAAATAAATACACAAAAGCTTATATTAATTATAAAATGCTTGGCCATTACACTCAGGCTTATTATTAACTAGCCCTTACATTTAAATTAACCCATTTTTATTATTTATGTATTGTCACATGATTCACACTTTACCAATCCTGTCATCTTCCTTCTTAGGCAGCTCCTACTTGTTGGGCGGCTCCTCATGTCTCTCTCTTGCTCTGCCTTTCTTCTTCCTCTCCTTAGTTTGGTTTTCCTGCCTAACCTTATCCTGCCTATTGGCCAAACAGCTTCTTTATTAACCAATACGAGTCATATATATTCATAGCATACAGAAGGATGATCCCACAGCAACAGGATAAAGGAAGGGAGAACAGAGTGGAAACACCATCATGGAAGGAAACATGGAAGGAAACCTGGGACTCCCATGATCTGGTTTTCCCTAGTCTCTCAGTTTTCCTAAAACATTCTTCAGTTTACATTTCAGGCTTAGCTACTGTGGAGGCAGGTGATGGGGACATGATCAGAAAGCCCAGTGTAAAACCACTGAAGTTAGAAGCAGACAAAGGAAGGTAAAGCCATGAGCCATCAGAGCCTCTTCTGGGCCATGTTTTCATGAGGTGATTGCCTGTCAGGGAAAATCAAGTCTCTGTCTGGGCTTTTCTAGGAGGGGCCTAAGGGTTCTTATATGTCAGAACCCCCTTTTCCATACAGACCCAAAACAGTGCTTTTCCCTGACAAGATCACACTACATGCTTCTCTGGCTTACAGTCTGTAATCATTTTATATTCAAAGCAAATTTGATTGGACTGGATGTCTGGCTATCTCCGCAACTGTCTTTGCCTTTCTGTGGCTGACAGCTGTTTAATATCTGACAGCAATTGAGTTTCCATGCCTGTCTCCCTTTGTGGTTCATTTTATAAGTGCAGTCATGATTCACGGTCAGATTTTCCTTTATAATCTCTTTTTATCATTTGAGAATTTCATACATACATATAATGTTTTTTTCATCAAACCCACCCTCCCGTTACCTCCCCTCCCATTCTCCCCTGGTCCCCTGAACCACCACTTTTCCCTCTCAAGTTCATGTGTTCTCTTTAAAAATGTATTGAATCCCCTTAGTGCTGCTTATATGTGCATGGGTGTGGAACCATCTACTGGAGCATGAGTAACTTCTTAAGGGATGCAGTAATGGAAGAAACTGATTCTCCTTTCCCAAACAGGCATCAAATGCCGATAGCTCTTCGTGTTGAGTTAGCAGGGGAGGGGCTTCCATGAGCTGCTTTCTCATCTATTCTGGGAGTCTGGCTGGCTCAACCATGTGCAGGCTCCAGCCACTGCAAGTTCATGTGGATATTGGCACTGCCACGTCCAGCAAATGCATAGTCAGATTTTCTTTAACACCCCTGAATTTACCACCAGATTTGTTTGTTTCATTTCTCTGCCCAACCTGCAGGTGCTTTGTAAGCTTTAAAACAGATTCTCCATTTGTCACTAATGATAAATAAGGCCAAATAATTGTGTGCTATGATAACCTGTCCTATCTAAACTTAGGATCATAAAGATTTCAATATTCTTATGTATCCTTCCCTAGATCATTAAGCAAAACAATGGGAAATGCAAATCACTATGAAATTTCTTCTCATGGACCAACAAGTTCTTTCTTACAAGTCAAGTTTTTATTGAATCATTAGTCATTCGTTGTCATACTTTGTCTTCTAATAATTTCCCAAAGTGTGTAGCTGTGTCTTAAAACAACAGAGTTGTGTCTCAGTTCACATAAAAGGGCCTTTCTCTCCTTACATCATAGAATTTCAGAATCATATTTTTTGTCATTAAAATGACTATATCCTTCCTTGACTCATCTTTACTCAGCCCTTGTGTTGATAAGATGGATATGTTAAAACAAATTAGAGCCCTGTTCTCAGTTCTCAGGAGGCTACATCATTTCTTTGTTTGAGTTCTCTTTTGCTTAGAAGAATTTATCAGTAGTTCTAATGATAAGCCCAAGAATTCAGAAACATTTTCCACTTAAAAGATTAATGTATTTGTGCTTTGTGCATAAACATGTAGATACCAGTTAGAATAGTTTTCCAAAGCAAGCTTCTCATGAAATTTTATATATTAAAGACTGTAGTATTATAATCTGTATTGATTTTAGAAAGCTTACCTATTATTGAAAATAACAATAATTTGTGATAAATTAAACTTGACTGTCACTGATTCAAGTGCAAATAAAGTGTCTTTTTAATTTTGTTCAAAATAGATATTCTTAAATTTTAATTGCCACGTTGCTAGTTAAGTAGGCTACAAAACCAGATCAAATTTTCATGTTTAAGCAAATTCATAAATTATGATGGGATTATGATTTAACCTTCTTTCTACTTGGTAGCAAGAAGCTTGTTAGACCAGCATGGCATGTTAGTTTTTCTTTACCAAAACATGTTGCTAAATAAATTCCTTGTTAGAGTGGGATTGGGCAGTAGTCATCATTTAACTTGCAGTTTTGCATCTGACACCAAGTCAACAAAGCACTGAGTCAAGTAGGTGTGGAATATGTCCTTGAAAACCCAGGAGTAAATTGCTACCCAATCCTTAGGGCGTCCCAATGAGGTCATGTGTGAACTGAGTAGAGCAGAATAGGTGTAGCTAGAGCAGTTTCAAGCAGTCTGGGTTGAGGGCCTGCCTGCTACCTCAGTCCTCCCCTGCTGTGTCTGCACTTCTGGGACAACACTGCTCAGTAAAGTGTTGCCTGAGTGTCTCACTACTCTGCAAAAGAATTTAGAGCCCTGTTCTCTGTTTTCAGGAGATGAGTTTAGAAGGTACAATGTATTCCTCCAAATCCTGCTTTGCAGACTGCTTTCAATTTCATTTGTTTAACTTTGGGTTTCCTTCCATTTAAAAAACACAGAAGCTGACCGAAGTTTATGAACTATATGAGACCAAACTCTGATACAGCAGAGAGGTTGTAAGGGGCTAGAAAAGATATGGTTTATAGTGGTATTCTATTTGTACTGAAATGTGATTTTATTTGTATGTTAATAAATAAAGTTGCCTAGGGGTCAGAGCTATCAGCAAGTCATAGCGAAAGCCAGGGCGGTGGTGGTGCACGCCTTTAATCCTAGCACTCGGCAGGCAAAACTAGGTAGGTCTCTGTGTGTTCAAGGATACAGCCAGCAGTGGAGACACACGCCCTTAATCTCAATACCAACCATAGAAGACTTGGAGGTCTGTACAGAGAGGTAGTTACGAGGCAGTCACGTAGTTGAGTTTACAACCAATGAGAAGGAAGAACGAGAACTTTTATTTAAAGACGAACGGACAGGAAGTAGCCCCCTTTTTCGGAGAGGTCTCTTGGCGGGAGAGGCTAGCTGGCGGAAAGCGGGTAAGACTCTTAGCTCTGACCTCTTTGGCTTTCATCTTTACATTGGCTCTGTGTCTCTTATTTAATAAGGCAGCTGGTTACATCTACAATGGTTATCCCACTATGGACCAAAACTAAGAGCGACTGAGAAAACCAGAGACCTATGAATGAAACTGCCCACTTCACAGTCCCATTGGTGTCCATCCAAGTGAGTCCAGTTTAAGTATTGAGGACAAGACTCTTAATTATTGCCAGACTTTTCTATGGGTTCATTGACTCCTAATAATTTAATGCAGTGGTTAAATTAACAAGCAACTTTCAAACCACTTTCATTTGCTAGAGTTTACTATAAATGGCAAGGGTGTTGAACATCATGTCTGCACTTTTAATGTTGAAAAACTGAGAGAAGTGGCCTTCCAAGGAAATATGCAGCAAAATTCAAAATTACTAACCTTGTATTGAAATCACCAACAAAATGATTCGTGTTTTCTATTCTTAGCTTAATAATTTTACTCTTGCACAAGAACTGGGAGGTTGGCAGGTGGAATATATGGGAAACATCTTCTACATTTTTATGACATCTTTAAAATTCATCTTGAGGTATACAAGTTCAATAGATCTACTATACCACATGATGACTATAATTAATAATATATTGTATTCTTGCAAATTCTGTGTGGATGTTAACTGTTCTCACTACAAAGAAAAAAATGATACATGTGGTAATTACATGCACATGTTAAATTGATAGATTTAGTCAGACATTCCACAGATATACATTCTAGCATGTTGTACTAAAGAAATTGACACAATTTTATCTGTTGGCTTAACAATAAAGAAGTGATGGTTTTTCTCTCATGTATTTAATTACAGCTTTTATATCAGCATTCTTCATAATGAATTGCAGACTTTGAATGTTAGCTATAGACTTTGCTTTAAATATGGACTTCTTGGCCTTAGACCAACCTTTCAGATACTGAAGAAGCCAAGTCTGTATTCCCCCAAGGGGAACAATATAATTCTTTTCACTTCCCCCTGTCTTAAAGCCTGGAAGCTTGAAAAAGCCACAGTAAATTCCAACTGCTTTGACAATTCCCTAACACAAGGCAGTCTCATTCTGATTATGTCAACATAACTGTTTCTCCATCTCAAGTGATTTGATTCTACAAATTAGAAAGGAGCTATGTATTATGTTCTCATGATCAGCTATGGCTTCTAAGTGAATTTACTGTGGAAAATGTATGCAAAAATCAAACATTCTAAGACCCTGGGCTTCAATTTCAGCAATCTAAAAACCTGCAGACTGAGGGAAATGCTTTAGCCAGGCCCAGTTAGTAATCAACCAATCTGCCAGGGAAGCATTATAATCTATTTACCCGATCCTAATGTGACAGTGACACTCTCTATCCCTGCAGCCGTTACATTTCCATCTAAACTCCAGGCTATAAGGAATATCATATAAATGATTAGAAATAGACCCTGTCATCACATCACAGTTAAAAGCAAAATCTCTGTGGCTTGTTTAAAGAGTAAAAAACATTCAAAGTAGAGAGTGAGTATCACAAAGTACTTTAAGTCAGAATCTTAAATGTACGCTTAAAATCACTCAGGAACTAGTTAAAAACAGAGCACGAAGAAGCAAACAAATCCTTGATAATTTTACATAGGATTATATATTTTTCTTTTATGCAAATTACCCATTATTTCATAGTATGCTACCTTTTACCTCAATAATGTTTAAAGGAAAGATATGTTTACATTTTGAAAAGAAGTTAAACTTTTCTCTAAGAGTTAAATCATGAATCCAAAATTATCTACATTCAATTTTGTCATCCTAGATTATTCTCAGGCTGTAATAAATAAGCTCTCTGAAATGTGTTCTTTGTTTGAGTTGGAATTGTGGTGAGGTAGCTGTATATTTTAAAGTGGGAAGTAGTGGCTGGAAAATTGGTTCAGTGGGTAAAGTGCTAGCCATGCAAGCTTGAGGACCTAAGATCCCCAGAGACCATGCATGGCCAGACAAAGTGGTGCACATCTGCATCTCTGCACTCTTACAGCAAGACAGGAGGTGAAGACTGGAGAGTCCCTGGAAGCTTTGTACACAGCAGTGAACAAGAGAGCCTGCTAACAAGGCAGAAGACAAGTACCAACACCCAAGGTGGTCCTCTGACTCCCACATGCTCTAAATGGCTTATGCATGCCCACATTCACACAAACAAACATGTAAACACACATACACATGGAGGCACACATGGGGTGGAGGGAGAGATTAAAATACATAAGCAAAGTAGACCAGCCTCAGAATGACAAAAAAAATTGATGATGTTTAATCTACCCTTTTTCTTTACAACCCTTTATTCTACTTGAAAGTAGCTGCAAATAATTTATTAAATACAATGCTTTTGGAAAGTAGAAAGACTTAAAAGCTGAAAGGATCAGACAGTGTAGATTTGCTGTGACTGATTATGTCATTCTGTTTGTACATAAAGATTATGAACAAGTCCGACGTCTCTCTTCAAAAAGCATCCGTGGAAAATTAAGAGAATAAGCAGAAGGGCAATGCCAAGCAGACTCCATTGTCAAGAAATATTAAAGAATAGGTCATTTAAAGAATGGTCATTATCATATAAAATGCAGTCTCAGAAAGATATCTAGCTATTTGTTTTTATTTCCTGAACACAAAGAAATAAGTGAGTTTCAAATGAAGGGGAACCTCTATCTCAGGAAACATAATGACATTTTGCCTGTTAGAATGTTTTTTGGTAATAACAAATTTACTGGCCCCAGGAAGAAACTACACACCGGAAGAAACTTCAAATACAAATACTTCATTACAGTGCTTTCCAATTTTCCCCACCGGCCATTATTTGTTTAGTGATGTTATCCACTGTAGATGTAACCATCGGAGAGGTCTCTTGGCGGGAGAGGCTAGCTGGCGGAAAGCGGTAAGGGTCTCAGCTCTGACCTCTTTGGCTTTCATCTTTACATTGGCTCTGTGTCTCTTATTTAATAAGGCGGTTGGTTACATCTACAATCCACACTTTTCCTAGGACTCCAAATATTCAAGAAGTGTCTCCCTCATGCACTGCTACATCTCATAATACCTAATACTGGGCACACACTGGATGCTAGATAACCAGTTGTTTCATGAATTCACTACAGGAGGAATTGACTGGACCACTTGGTGTTGGTGCTCTGAGACTCATAAGAAAAAGCAAAAATTCAAACTTGTATTTATGAAACTTTCTGAAATTGTGAAACAAAATATGTCTTTCCTCAAATTTCCTGTGTCTGGGCTTTTGGTTACAATGATGTAAATACAACATCCTTCTTAAGGCTGATGTTTAATTGAAACCCTGTACCACATTTGCTTAACCCCACCTGTTGGTGACCACAAATAATGCCGTACTATTCTTTAAGGATCTGGTTTGACTTCATGTAGTCATTCACCAGATATAGAATGTGGCACCATGTGGTAATTCTATAATTATGTTTTTGAAGAAGCTCCATTTTCTGCGGTGACAACATTATTGCCGTCCTACAGTTACATTTATAGTGACTTAGGTTTCTATTTCCCTGTGTCTTCACCAATATTTGTTATTTTCTGTCGACATTGTAATGGATGTAAAGTAAGATTAGCTTTCAAATCCGTAGAGGTAAGAAGACAAACACTTGCCTTCCTGACACTTCAGCTAACACTTGTTGACTGCACACTGAACTCATGTCAGCAGCAGCATGACTCCTAAAATCAGCTGCAGTTTTAGATGCATGAATAGAATAGTAGTTTTTAAATTATGAAAGATAACACGCATAGCATATTAAACATTTTCCAGTTCTGATTGCCATTTATATGGCACAAAGTAGAATGCATATTGAGATCAGGCTGTGCCCTGCTATAAGTTACCCCATGCTTTATAAACAGTGATCTTTCAGGCTGTGTCCTGCTATAAGTTACCCCATGCTTTATAAACAGTGATCTTTCAGGCTATGCCCTGCCCTGGGAGACTCCATTTCACACGCGGCTTTGACTCCATTATAAAGACTAAGGATTATTATGCACCTGGGTAGCCATCTATCCATCACCACCCATTCATCACAGACTGACTTAAACAGACTTTCTTTAGTATAGCCATATCTGATAAGAACAGCATAAGTCATAAAGCCAGCACAGCTGCTTGACAAAGATCTTGCAAAGCTAAGCCACATGATGGCCGCTGTGCCACCAATGGTTTTCATCTCCATCTGTTGCATACTTGGGAGATTTTTAATATTTGTACAATTTAGGGATATTGGATTGATGGAAAATTTCATATGAGCCATTTATGTCTTCTCCCAGGAGTATTGCTTCTAAGCTTCCCCAGGAAAGTCATAAAAACACTACTGCTCCCAATTTTAGGGAGATATCCTTATCTACTTGAAGGTCTTCCTTACACCTTGGAGGTTGTGACACACATAAAGAAGTCAGAGATCTCTTTATGAGGCTATGAGACATTCTTGAAACATCTGTCCCTGTACTTACTCAGGAACAAGATAATCAAAACAAAGTAAACTTTAAAAGGTCAACAAGATTCAGTGGGCTAGAGGAGTTGGCCATAGATCAGACTGCAAGCTTCTTCACACTATACACTCAGCAATTATGTGGCATATACCTCTACCCTGCACAGAGACTTACATTGATAAGCAAAGTATAGAGTGGAAAAATGATAAAAGAATGAGGTGTCAGGACCTCCTTTTCTTAGAAAAGTTAACATGCAGAGCCACTGTGGTGACATATGACCAAGGAACAACAAAATGCCAGGATTAGACATATAGACAAACTCTATTAAAAAAACAGACACTATCTCATAAGATGCTGCCACTGAAACTGCCAAACTTTGTGGATTTGTTCTTATTCGATGAGTTCTGACATTGTAGAAAGATGTAAAAATGGTCACAACAGAGTTGGAGGAATTTATTTGAGAATGATGGGGCTTCTGGGAATCTTTGCTGGAAAGGAGCAACTGAATGGACTTGAAGGTCTACTGAGTCTAAGAGAAACCCATGGGGGAAATTCAGTAGTAATTTCAAATCTCTAAAGGGTTGTCAAATGAGAGGCTCTGTTCCTGCCACTCCAAAAATCAGATGTACACTTGAAGATGGAAAAACTGTCAGTCACTCAGAGCTGTCCAAAGGAATGGACTCATTTGGCATGCAGATTTCCCCCTTTTTCAGTAGGTGGTCCAATGAGAGTCAGAGACAGTTTCCATGAATATTATAAAAAGGAAATGAGCCTAGTATAGGCTCTACACTACTTCCCACTCAACATGCCAGGATTTCATTTTTAAATGATGGGGATTTCATTTTTAAATGATGGGACAAAATCAGTTCTGAATTTTACGAAAGCTATTTTCAAGTTCTACAAGGAGCTGCCTGAGTTCAACAGGCACATAGAGAGTTTATTCTTTAAAATCTCCCAGGAACTTGTCAATTCCCACCCTTCAAAGTCCCCTTCTCATTCCAGTAATAATTATCTAAAGCCACCAAAGAACTATGAATGAAAGACATGAACACTCAGCACTAGTACCCACTAACATTTCTCACATTCTCAGCTTTTGAAATTTGATTAATTGCTTTTGTCATTTTCAAGATGCCTTTGCACACATTATCTTTGATACAATGCATTTGCTACATGCTGCTGGCATGAAGCCAGATGCAATCAGCGTCAACTGCAGGAAAGGGTTCTTTATCAGATATCTATGGTGTGCACAGCTTTGGACTTGGACAAAACAAAAGCACCACTCTCAAATTTTCTGGCCATGAAGAAGTTACAGATAGCATTTTTATAATATTTATATCACTGAATTTACCACCAAATCTCTTCACTATGTTTAGCAATGCTGAATCAGCATAAAAACAATCATTTAGAGGAAATTTTGAAATGCAACACATTTCAAGTGCTTTTCGTAGGTAATTATCAAGATAAATGTGTATGTGAACCAGTGATTCAAAAGGAAAGGAAAGTGTGTGTTTTATTCTTAGAGGATGAAACTGGATACAAATTTCTTGGTTTCCTTCTACTTCCTTACTGGTCATTTTCACCCTACCAAGACAACAAAAGGCTCTAGATTTCTTCCATGTGCTCTAAGTAAGGGAATACCATTTTCTTATCCATGTAGGTTTATATGATCTCTTTCTCCAGTGTTTGGTAGAAGAATTCAATGTTAGAGACAGTATGTTCGATATAATTAGTATAAATGGCCTTTCTTACATGACTATTTTTCAAAGAGTTATTAAATTTCACTCTGGCCTTCTTTTGGCTCCCTTGTCATTGTGATCTCTATGAATCTCATATCTTATAAGATATGATATGAAGCATAATTTAGAATATAGATATGAAGCATAATATAGAATACAGAGACCTTATAGCAGCACAATATAAAGTGTTCTCATGTATAAGACTAGATAATGATTAGGAGAGCATTGTGGAGGAACCATTCAGGGGGAGAGAGTAGACAATGGCCAGAAAGAATACTCTGCTGACTTACGTATGGAAGGAGGTTTCATGAAATTTCCCAGTTTCCAGGACAGCTTTTTGAGGGGGTGGTTTTACTGTTGAGGTAATTGACAGGGTTGTTATTAACACAGCAAAAGGATTAATTCTTAAGGAAGGTGACAATAGTTCTATTTACTTACTTACTTACTTACTATCTTAATTCTTTACCAGAAAGCCTCCTGGTAGATACTACTCTTATAGTTTTTCCTATTGTCTTCCTGGCAGTTGGAGGCCAGCCTCAGCTATACAGCCAGCGAGCTCAAGACTAGCCTGGGATACAGGAGACTCTGTCTCAAGAAATGAAGCCTCAACTACCTGTGCCGTGGTGTTGTTTGAGCTATCAAATGGTTTTCTGTGCTCTAACCCACTCCTTCCCCCTTGGACATGCACTGTGTCCTTATAAACAGTCTCTACTATGCTTTGACATAGGACTTTTCTCAATTCCTTGTTTGGGGACATATGAACCTACCCACCCTCTAGAGGTGTCCCCAAACCAGCAGAACCATATGAACAGCTAAAGGATGAAATAAAAAAAATATATTTAACAAAAACTCTTAGCAGTAAATAAAAAACCTATGAGCATGCAGAAGAATGGTGCCCTACAAATGCCAGTTGGCTATTACGTTATTGTTTTTCAGTTTTAATGTCTTTATGGGGATTTTTGTGCCCCGCTTTCTTTCTGCTCTCTCAGCACCTTTTTCCTATCATTTCAAATATCTTCCATCTTTTTATGAAGGCTTATTCATTCAGGATCTTCTGGTAAGTATAAGCTAAGTTGAGGCAGGTGTATATTTTATCGTATTAGATTGATTTGTAAGAATGAATGCATTAGAATTTTTACTCAGCCATAAGAAGGAATAAACTATTGATGCATACTATACCATAGCTGAACCTCGAATACATTATATTAAATGAGGACAGACAGAACGGCCGCATACTGTATGTGTCTGTTTATATAAAACTGTAAGAACAGAGAATGCAGAGAAGGTAGATTAGTAGTTGTCAAAGGCTGGGTGACAGGAGTAGCTGAGACTGAAGTCATAATAGGCTCACAGATTTAATTTTGGATGACAAAAAATGTTTTGAAACTAGATAAAGGTGATGGTTACACAGCGCCATGAATGTCCTATGCTCCTGAATCTAAAACAATTTTATATTGGGTGATTGGCATGTGGTTCATACTCTTTCACAGATTCCATTCACAATGTTACTAAAATGTATATGTTACCCTAAAATCAAATCTCATGATGTTTGTTAGTTATTCATCGACATGCACAGAGTGACAAAATTTTTGAATTGCCTAACATACACATTCCGAGCTATGGAAAAACAAGGTGGCTCTGCCTCTTATCCAGGCGTCCACTGGAAATAAATGCCCTTGCCTTGAACTAATTTTTTACCATACCTTTTACATTTCTGTGCTTTTTAGTGATCTCACTCTTTTAAAAGATTCTCGAACCAGGGTTATGGCTCAGCAGGTAAAGGAACTTGCTACCAAGCCTAATAGCTCCCTAAACCCCATGCCATGAAAGAGAGAGAACCACCTCAGGAAAGTTGTCCTCTAGCTCCATGTGAGCACTATCATTCATGAACACACATATGTGTACACACACACACACACACACACACACACACACACACACACACATTAATTAATCAATTAATTAAGTTTGAAAATGTAAAACTTTCCAAGCACAGTGCTGAGTACATTCTAGGATTCTAAGTGCACAAATGGAGTGACGTCCCTCATGAAGAGAGCACCATTGTTCTAGGTAAATTCTCTTCAGGTCTGAGTTGTACTCCTATTGGCAGTGAGTACAGTGTTAAGGAGCCACTACTAATAAGGATACTGCCACAAAAGAATCTTGGGCACCTAACTCTGTATTTTCCCTGAGGAACTATGATCCATTATTTACTAATTCACTATTCCAGCTGATGTTACAGAATATAACATCATGATTGATGAAAATCAATTGTATGTAAAAACAAATATATCAATGTCTGTAAATATTGGCACATAATAAAAATAAAACTATTTTCATGTAAATCAAAACTCCTATAAAAGTTCCTATAAAAACAGGTGCTGTATTTTAGTAAGAAGTCACAAAATGAATTAATGTCTATGTAGAGAACCATGAAGATGCATGTAAGCAAATGCCTCACTAAAAGGTGATACTAAGTATATAAATTAATAAAGTTGAAGGATTTCTGGTTTGTGAAACAAAAGCAAGTATTTCATATTTCTGTTGTGCCAAACAAAAATTAATTTAATATATACTGCCATTTCAGTAAAATATCACTATAAAATAGGAAAGAAAAATGTAAAAATGCATCTATCGTTAAGTGTTTATAGCACTCTTGAACCACACAGCTCCATATTCCAGCTTTTCTGATGGATCCCATTGGTTCTCTTCATTGCCTGCACCCACTGTATTAAAAGACTAAAGCATCACTCTTTGAACAATACAGCCCATTCCCTGCTAGCAACGGTATTATTCTGTATACCCTGTGTCTTGTTTTACAACATATCATAAGATTTTTATCTCATTCACAGAGATGTGGCTTCTTCCCTGTTGTTGATGTCATATAAAACTTTTGAAGTTTTTTTTATCACCAATTTTATGACTTCATCTAAATTTTTCAAAAAGCTTAGTAAAGAGGTGACTATAGTTCAATTCTGATTCTAATAGGTTCTAGAATCATATTCCCCGAGCTGGTCTGAGGCTTGATGAACACATTCAGTCGCATAAGCCTCACACAGGTCTCAGATCAAGACTGGTAACTGTTAGATGTATTTGTTCTCTCCTGCACATGTTAGGTTAGATTTATTTAATTCTAGCATATGCTTGTGCTTTAGAGGACCACTTGTTGAAAAGTAGCAAAGAAAAGAAGGTGATTCTCATGTTGCCAGCCATATTTCGCTCACAGCCTTAACCTAGAAATGGCCAGGTTCTTTACTAAACCCCATGGGAATTTTGCTATCTGTGTGGCCTGTGCTGTTTGGTCTTATGACAACCTGACACAAACTAGAATTATCTGAAAGGAGGGAACTTCAACTGACAACATGCTCCCATAAGATCAGCCTGCAAGGCATTTTCTTAACTAGGGATTGATGGGGGAGAGCCTAGCCCATTGTGGGTGATGCCATCCCTGGCCTGGTCCTCATGAGTACTGTAAAAAAGCAGGCTGACAAACTAGTGGAAACGCATGAACTGTGGACCAATAGCTGAGGAGCCCTCCATGGTACTGGACTAGGCCCTCTGGATAGGCGAGACCGTTGTTTAGCTTGAACTGTTTAGAAGGCACCCAGGCAGTGGGATCGGAACCCATCCATGGTACATGAGCCAGCTTTTTGGAGCCCAGTGCCTATGGTGGGACACTTTGTCCAGCCTTGGTGCAGGGAGCAGGGGCTTGGACTTGCCTCAACTGAGTGTGCCAGGCTCTGCTGACTCCCCATGGGAGACCTTGCCTTAGAGGAGGTGGGAATGAGGGGTGGGTTAGGGGGTAAGACTATGGGGTGGGAGGGGGGAAGAGGGGGCAATCTGTGGTTGGTATGTAAAATGAATAGAAAACTCTCTTAATAATAATTAAAAAAGAAAAAAGAAAAAAAGAAAGAAAGCTGAGCAAGCCATGGGAAGCAAGCCAGTAAGCAGCACCCATTCTATGGCCTCTGCATCAGTTCCTGCTTTCAGATTCGAGAACTGTTTGAGTTCCTGTCCTGACTTCCTTCAGTGATGGGCTACTATGTGGAAGTGTAAGCCAAGTAAGCCCTTTCCTCCCCAACTTGCCCTTTGGTCATATTTCATTACAGCAATAGTAACCGTAACTAAGACATGGCCACTTCAACAGCTCCTGTAGGGTGATCATGAATGACATAAGCAGCATCTTTCAGCTCTTCTTTTCACCATGGCTTTCACATTTCTCAGTATTGCAGACATGTTAAATAGTCCTTTCATGCAGGCCTCTTATTGACCTTACCTGAGCCTAGAGTTTAGACTGTGTTTCTGTGGTTTTCGTGCAACAAATGATGGTCCTACATTTAAATAAGAAGAGTAGGGAAATAGCAGGGTATAATACCTATCACCCTTTCAACCAGCCATTCCTGACTTTCCATAGTGACCAAAAAGATATGATAAATTGGTATTGTTTTCTTTAAATGGTCTTATTGGGGAAGTAAAATGGTTCAGTTTGTAAAGTCTCTTGCTGCCCAGCCTGAAAACCTGAATTAAATCCTGGAATTCCAGTTGGTAGATGGAGAGAACCAGCTCCCACAAGTTGTCCTCCACCTTCCACAAGTGTACCATGGCGCACATGTTCACACACACTAGGAAGTGACATTGATGGGCGAGTGTCTCTCTGTATGCTATGAATGTGTTGCTCTGATTGGTTGATAAATAAAATGCTGATTGGTCAGTAGCCAGGCAGGAAGCATAGGCAGGATAAGCAGACAAGGAGAATTCTGGGAAGAGGGAGGCTGAGGAGAGATGCCAGCCCGCTGTCCAGGGAGCAACATGTAATGAGATATGCAGGTAAAGCCGCGGAACATGTGGCAATACATAGATTAATAGTTATGGGCTAATTTAGGATATAAGAGCTAGCTAGCAGAAAGCTTGAGCCATGGCCATGCAGTTATAATTAATACTTAATTATATTTTTATATAATTTACTTGGGGGACGGGAGTGGGAGAGATCTGTCCTGACTGCCAGCAGGCCAGGACACGGGAAATCTTCCAACTACATGACATTGCTACTATATAGGGATATTTTTTGAGCCTCCCAGTTGAACATTATATTCGTAAAAATAGTGCAAGATATTTTTTGTTGTTTCAAAAGTAATAAGTTTGTGTTAGTGTACTAACATGTTTAAAATTAGAATGCAAGCTACTTATGAAGGCTGTGGTGGAAGAAAGTATTATAGTGGTATTTTGAATTGATACAGGCTGTGCAAGCAAAAGATAATTCCATGGCATCATGATCCAGTTTTTTTTTATCTTGTGCTCAGCCAGTACCACTCCCAAGTGAAGTAGGAAAAAATATTGGCTGTGTTCTGTGTGTTTCCTCTTTACTGTGTACTATAAAAGCTTACAAGCCCAGGTCCTTAAGACAGCTTAATCAAAATTGCTGACGTTGGGCCCAAACGCTGGTGTTTATTTACAAATGCACTAAATGATTAGACAAGATAATGAGAGCTGAGTAATGCAGCTGAGACTCGGTTTTTTAACATATATAATTTTGCCTTGGGTACTGTTTATACAAGGTATGATCTGCTAGATAATGGCATGTTAAAGTAAGCTTTGGGCTTGATTCTATCAACTTATGGTTGTTTCATTTCTCTTCCAAATTTCGATTTTAAACTGCCCTGTCCTTGGACAGACAATCTTTCTTAAATGAGATCTCTTATCTGTGAAATGGGGGTGATAATGCCATGAATCTAGGAGTTACTGTGAGATTAAATAAACAGTTTGCTCATAGAAGTTTGTAAATCCTACAGCTCTCAGTAAATAATGAAATGAATACTCAAGCTGGGCTAGAAACTACCTCATCTAATTCCCAGAACCTGAGCTCTCCACTAAGCATAATGCTTTAGAACAGCATGCTAGGTTGACCCTTGGAGAACTATGGGTGTCTCTGTCCCTTGTGGACCAAGCTGGCCCTTCATCAATGATAAGCAGAAGAAACATCTGAAAGAGCAGCAGTCATAGCTTATGTTTGTCTCACTACATTTTTTTCTGTCAATGAATTCCCAAAGGTTCAGTAAGCTAGAGGCAGGTCTCCTGTAGTTTTTGGTTAGTGGAAGAGAGATATGGAATAGATTGATAATGTCACCATAACAACCAATAAAACTAGATCATTCTCATCTATTTTTTTCAAAGTGTCTGGTTGTGAAAACACTGTCCTGAGAATGTTCATGAAATGATAATTTTGAAATACAAATTCTACATGATTTGTGTGTATATTTATGAGTGTGTATGTGGTATAGAGGGCAGTGGCCATGCATGCCACAGGATGACTTAAGGTCAGTGGATGACTTTGTGGAATAAGTTCCATCCTTCTACCTTTATGTGGGCTTCAGAGATTAACCTTAGGTTGTCAGGCTTGTGCCACAAGTATCTGTAGCCACAAGGCCATCTTGACAACTGAATTCTGCTCTATTCTTGAACCATATTTCATTTTATTATCTGTCAGTTTTATTTTTTACAATTAAAAATTGTGTCAGAATTTACAAGATTTCCATAACTCAACAAATTTTTAAACAATACAATCAAATAGGATAAAATCATTTTTAACATAATTAAGCAGCACAAAATGTTGTCTTCTTGTCCAAATCAGGCCATTGCTTTTTCACTAATCAGTGGTTCCATGAGGATTGTTCCAGAATTTGATTTTTAGTAATGATATAAACCATCCACATTTTATAATGTTCATTGTATCTGTGTATGTGTATATACATTCTTTAATTATTACCCTGCTTATTTCTATCAGAAAGCTTAACAAAAGCAAGATTTCTAAGGATAAATGATATGTACATATGTTTAAATAGTAAATTAACAAATTTTTTTTTCCAAAATGTGAAACAATATTCCTAGTAAAATATATGAATAGGGAAAAAGTTGAAGAACAAGAGAGAGGGTTAAACTGAACTAGTGATGTGTGGGTAGAGGCCTCTTGAGAGTTTCCTGGAGTCCAGGCTCGCTTAGTCATTCTTCATTCTGGTGAGCCCACAATGTTCCTACTTGTCATTGAGCTAATCTAAACGTAGGTTTGGCACTTGCAGCTGACACCGTTATAACCAAGAATAGCCTGTGAGATAATGAAGCCAAGACTGTGGTCCTAGGAAACTGTAAATTACCTACTATTTTTCCTCATTTTTGTTCCTGCCATTTTCGGAGTATAACCCTGAAAGTTAGGTGCAAACTAGATTTCTCATGGTGGAAACTGCTTTGGTGTGTTGTCACTGCATATGCTGGCACTGAAATTAGAAGAACTTCCTTCTAGTAAGAGCACACTAGCTTTCACAGTGGTTCACAAAATACCCCTTGCACTTTTCACAAGGGTTATATACAACAACCACCCCTCCAGTGCCCACTCACAGTCCCTCCATCCCAGCAACTTAGACACAACTAAAAGATAGGTCTTGCTGGAGGATCCATCACTGACTGACACAGAATTCTGCCCTTCAAAACCTATTGCTCTCTCAGAATGCCCTTCTGTGGTGATATTTTGAACAAATAAAATTTGTCTGAAGATCAGAGGACAGAACAAGCCATTAGATTAAATATAGAAGTTGGGCAATTGTAGCATATATCTTTAATTCCTGTATTTTGGATCACATACCTCTAATCCCAGCATTAGGAATGTTGAGACAGGAAGTAATAAGGCTGGGCAGAAAAAGAAATATAAGGTGGGAGGAGACAGGAACTTGATTTCTTTCAGGCTGAGGAATTGGTGAGGTAAGAGGTGGTAGCTGTTGCTTGCTCTGCTTCTCTGATCTTTCAGCTTTCACCCAGATATCTGGCTCTGAGTTTTCATTATAAGACCATTTAGGATTCATGCAACATCCTTCTTTTCTATATCCCCCTTTTCCCGTTTTCAATGATTTTTCCATCCTCAAAGCAGTCAAGGGGGATCAATGTGTGCATCACTTTGAAATTGTCATTGCTATAATAAATATCACTAAATATATTTCTTCAGAGGTGACCTTCAAAAGGAATAAATCCCATAAATCCATTATGTGTCATCCTCTAAAGTGAGACAGTGACATTTACCTAACAACATAAACTTTGGAGACAGATATTCTGTCATCACAAGCACAAATATACCTTAAGTATGTGTACTGACTTCAACTGGCAATGACGTGGTCATGAGTAAGAAACATAAGGTCACAAAACAGTCACTGCAGTAAATATGTATAAGGGCTACTTCTATTTTAAAAGGTGACTCTGACATTTATGTTAAGTAAGTTTAATGATTACTCACTTTGTACATTTGGCATGTTCTCAAAATAATGAGTGTACATCTCCTGCTTATGATACATGCTGCTCAAAGCTTACCTCACCATTATGTTCATTTCTCCAATTTAGTTTTATCCAATGTAAACAGAAAAATTGAAGATATTTATGAAGTTGTACCAGTCTTAATTATCTACAATTCCTTCACTATAAAATATGGGTGAGACTATTGCTGACCACATTTCTTAACATCAAATTTTCAGGCAAGAATAACTAAATTATTCTTAAGAAATGCACAATTAACTGCAGTGGTGATGAAGAATGTGGTATTTTCCTGGATACAGTCTGTGTCTATCTTTTGTCTTATGTATATTTTTGTTTGGTTGAATTACCAATAATCACAAATAAAATAGAATGTCAAATATTTGGTAAATCTCTTGATATAGTACAGGTACAAGAAGATAAATCTGAGAGGGTACAGAATAATTGGCATAGCACAGCTTTTAAATTTAACTTATTTTGGGAAAGAAATTGTGGAGGCCCGCAAAGGTTTCCTGGTAAGATCTGAGCTTGCTTTACCCAGTAGGGCTGCATTAGAGGAATGCTTGACCACATGTGTGGTTACCAGGTGATTGATTGGAAAGGGACTACACTTGGATGTGCTGGGGGAGATCTTTTGCTTCACCCCTTGGCATTCCTATAAATAGCCCTTTAGAAAAGACAGGGGCCAGTGGATAAGGATCCAGGCCCTCTCGAGACTATCCTGTGTTTCCATCTGTTTCTCTCCCTTCCATCCTATGTAATATCTCTTATCCCTCTCTCCTCAAGAGTACCCTGTTGTGAAATGTGAGAGCCGGTCTCCCAGCTGGGCTCCCACAAGAAATATAGACTAATATAGATAAGCCACTGCTTATTGCAGGATGGCCAACAGAAAGTGTTGGGCAAAATGTCTAACCTTTAAAAAA
>CABHPR010140357.1:10000-21407 GCA_902168415.1 Peromyscus melanophrys | reverse complement strand
GGGGGGGCAGGGGAAGCTTCTGGTCTAAATGAGATCAATCCACCTGACCCACAAAAAAAAAAAAAGCCAATTAATTTACAATAAGACAATTAAGGAAATTCCCATGGAATAAGTGCACTTGGGCTCTTAACTCATTCTAGGTAAAACCTGGAGGTAAAATTGGTTTGAGGGAGAAACATAAATATTTCTGTGTCTATTTGGGTTTCTTACTTTATCTTTTTTAATGATTTATTTATTATTTCATGTGCATTGTTTTTTTCCTGCATGTTTTGCCTGCATATGTCAGTATGTGGGTGTCATATCCCCCTCGAGTTATAGACAGTTGTGAGCTGCCATATGGGATGCTGGGAATTGAACCCTGGTCCTCTGGAAGAGCAGCCTGTGCTCTTACCCACTAAGCCATCTCTCCAGCCCGGGTTTCTTACTTTCATAAAAAGGATCCCTGGCATTTTCTTTCTTTCTTTCTTTTTTTTTTTTTTTGTTTGTTGTTGTTGTTGTTTTTTTTTTTGAGACAGGGTTTCTCTGTGTAGCTTTGTGCCTTTCCTAGAACTCGCTTTGTAGACCAGGATGGCCTTGAACTCACAGAGATCTGCCTGCCTCTGCCTCCCTTGAACTCACAGAGATCTGCCTGCCTCTGCCTCCCGAGTGCTGGGATTAAAGGCGTGTGCCACCACTGCCCAGCAATTGGCATTTTCTTAATAAAAAAAAAACCACAGTAATGGTGTCTTACATTTTGTATCCTGAAGATGTAACTCCTAGAAAATAGAAAAGAGTGGGCCAAGCCCACACTTTTTGTACACACACCTGCAACTCAGGAGGCAGAGGCTCCAAATTCGGGGCCAGCCTGGGCTACATAGTGAGTTCCAGGGCCACACAGTGAGGCCCTGTCAAACAAAAGGAGTTTGTGAAGTAGCTCAGCAGCTACAGAGGCTTGCTGCCAAGTCTGATGACCTGAGTCTGATCCCCAAGATCCACGTTGTGGAAGGGGAGAACCGACTCCTGAAAGGTGGCTCTCATATCTGGATGTGCACTATGGCACCCAAATGGCCGCCCCCACTCCTGCATAAACACACACAACTACATAAATAAATAAGTGCAATTTAAACTTGCTTTTAATATTTAGAAAAAAGAATAAATGTTTATTGAATGAATTTCAAAACCCCATATTTGGAGAGAGGGAGGTTAATCACCCAGTCTGTGTTTGCCCTGGGTAGTGACTCACATACTCCTGGCCTCGTTCCAACTGTCTTCACCCAGAATGTTAAGAATAAGCCCTAAGTCCTGCTCAGAATGTCAACACTTCCAATCATATTTGCTTTCTGGGTAGGGTCTGTTTGTTTACTTCTCTCTCAGGGTCATGTTGTTCTGCTTGTCTGTCCTTCAACCTGTTTGTCCATATAGATGGAAAGCTTGGAAAGCTGAGGCAGAGCGGGAGGGACACTGTCTTTAAGACTTGCTGGCACCCAAGTGGATGCTTCAAAACAATGGTTTGCACGGAGGCTTTGGGAGATGGGAATGACTGACACTAGTCTGTATGAACTGAAGAACAACAAGAAACGGCCTCTCTCGAGACGAATACTGAATGACATCAGTGGTGTGTGTGTGTGTGTGTGTGTGTGTGTGTGTGTGTGTGTGTGTGTGTTTACACACAGCACCATCATTTAAGAAAACAGTCTTCACTGCTTTGAAAATCTTTCTCTGTATTGGGGCTGGGGGCTAGGGGTGGGGAAGTGGGCGAGGAGGGGGTGGGGAGGTAGGGGAATGTGGAGGGGTAGGGGTGGTCCCTAGTGCTCTCTCTACTCAACTTCTCCATTTTACACATTCCAGCATTACCTGCCTAGAGAGCATTCTGCCCCTAGTCAATTAACATTCTCAAGATAATCCCCCACAGACATGCCCAGAAGCCCAGCTCTCAGGTGAGTATAGATTCTGTGAAACTGACAATTAACTTTAACCATCACACACTGCATTGTTCCTTTGTCCTAAAGCCAAGGCACTGTTATGTATTTCCAGGAAAAATGACCACCCTATACATACTTCCACATGCCGCCTCCCACAAACCTCTTAGGCCTTGGACACAGGTGAGAACATCTGGAGAATCTTCAGTTTGTTTGGGCTTCAGCCTTGTATAAAGATGGATGCAGAAAGCCAGGCAGTGGTGGCGCACGCCTTTAATCCCAGCACTCGGGAGGCAGAGCCAGCCGGATCTCCGTGAGTTTGAGGCCAGTCTGGTCTCCAAAGGGAGTTCCAGGACAGGCTATAAAGCTCCAGAGAAACCTTGTCTTGAAAAACCAAAACATAACAAAACAAAAACAAAAAAAACATGGATGCAGAGCGGGGAGGTTTACTGTACATCACAGATTAAACCTACTGTCCCCAAGGATCCCCAAAGATTGATCCAGGCACCTAGGGCTTAAGAAGAACAGCAGCTGCTTGTCAGCTCAGAAGTTCCAGGTGCACTGATGCTTGCCCAACCATTTGATATTTTTAAATTATTTTATTTGTGTGCCTGTGGCCATGCATGCCACAGCACGTGTCTGGAGGTCAGAAGATAACCTGAAGGAGCTGGTGTCTCCTTCCGTCATGTGGATCCCAGGACCACACTCAGGTCGTCAGGTTTGGTGGCGGATGCCTTCACCCACTGAGCCATCTCACGGACCCCAGTCATTTGATTTTACAGGTGAAGAGATTGCAGTTAGAAGTGATTTGGCCAAGGTCACAGAGCAAAAGCCATGACTGAGCCTCAGTTAGAGCGTTTTCACTTTATCCCCTAAGGATGTTTCATGAATGCTATAAAATGACTAATCTTGAATAAAGTTTCATAAATATATATAAGCAAATAGGTCACGTCGACCTTCAGAAAGCATATGAAAGCTGTGTTGCCGTGTGTCCTCTCATGTGGCTTATTCCCACACAAGTGGCTACACAAGACAAAAAAAAAGTCTCCTTTGGTAGTATCTGATTCCAGGATGTATACAATTAAGGCAACTTATTTATAAGGGCCAGTCCATCATATATAGAGGGATTTGCAGAGAGAAGGCAGCTAGAAAAGCAGTCAAGAAATGGGCTCTCTCCTTTTCCAGCTGCATCCAGCAACATGGACAGTTACTTGCTGAGTTATTCCGCTTTCAGTTACTGCAGCAAGACACCTGAGACAGTCAACTTAAAAACAGGAAAGGGTTTTTTTGTGTCTCACAGCTTGGAGGCGTCAGTTGGCCCCATTGCTTTTGGGCCTGTGGGGAGGCAGCACGTCACCAGGACAGCCCAGGCTGGAATGAGTTGCTGTCTCCACAGCAACGAGGAAAGGGAAGCAAGAGATGGAGGAGAGAGTGGGTATCAACATCCCTCCAAGAGCACTCTACTCATGCCCTAACTTCCTCCACTAAGTCCTCTTAAAGGCCCTGCTACTATTCAAGAGTGCCGAGTTGGAGACGAAGCCTTCAACACAGGGACCTCTGAAGGGCATTCCAGACTCCCCACTCTGATTGCAGACTCCCCACTCTGATTCCAGACTCCCCACTCTGATTGCAGACTCCCAGCTCTAGCACCTTCCTTTCCTTTCACCTGGCTCCCCTTTGCTGTTGAGATGAAGTTGAGAGTTCCTCAGATAGTCTATCAGTTCTTTTTCTGCTACTATAATGAAGTAGCTGAAGCTTGGTAATGTAGAGAAAAGAAGCCTTTTTAGCCCAATATTTTTGAGTCTGAGTGTCAAAATGACATTATACCAGCTCTCACAATAATCACCCCAATTCCAACCTATCACCTCATAACCCATGTCATCACGATGGGAGCACACGTGGGCAGGAGCGATCACAGGTGGGACAGGAAGCCAGAGCATGAAGAAAGACCTTCTTCTCAGAACTGACTTCTGAGGGCAGTGTCCTCAACAAACTCCCACCAACTTTCCCGTCAGGGGCCCCACCAGCTCTCAACAGTGCCACGTTGGAGACCAAGCTTCCAACACAGGAACCTGTGGGGGACACACTCAAGCCACGTTCAAACTGTAGCACAAGGCACACAAGGTCCTTCAGCCTAGCTTGGCCTATGATTCTGCCAAATCTCTCACCCTCTCCCTTGCTGACCAGTGAATGCTGTGCCAAGTGGCTCTCCTGTACTCTGAATGCTGTAGGCTCTCCTACAGCGCTGGGCCTTCCCATCCACAGTTCCTGGGCCCGGAATTCTCCACTGCGACCCTCCAGACTGCTCTCACTCCTCTTTTGTTCTCTGACAAACTCTTACTTAGTCAAGATAGCTCTAAGGAAGCACCATTTCCTCTAGACTCGGTTTGCCCTCCTGGATCAAACAAATCTCTGCTGGAATTTCAATTTATCTATATGTGTGTTTGAATTCATTAAGTTGTGGATTAAGGGACCAAGGATAGCCTTGGGTTTTAGTGCTCTCGATAACTGCAACAGGCAGTCATCATCAAGGGCTGGAGAAACACAATGCGGAAGCCAATGTCTCCAATTACAAATCTTTAAAACCACATTTGTTGAGATATAATTTAACTACCATACAATTCACCCACTTGAAGTATACAATTAGGCCAGGTGTGGTGGTTCACGCCTTTAATCCCAGCACTTGAAGGCAGAGGCAGGTGGGTTTCTTAGTTCGAGGCCAGCCTGGTCGACAGAGTGAGTACCAGGACAGCCAGAGCTACACAGAGATTGCCCATTTGAACATTGCATCAAGATGGAATCGTATCATATATAACCTTTTATGATTGGTGTCTTTCACTTAACATAACTTTTCAAAGCTTATGCATGTATAACACTGTCAAAATTTCGTGTGTGTGTGTGTGTGTGTGTGTGTGTGTGTGTGTGTGTGTGTATTTGTTTTCACTTTCAGGAGTAGGTAGGATTGTATGGGTGGAATTGATGGACCATGTAGAAACTACTGTTCCAACTTTTGGAGAGTTGTTGGGCCATTATCCAAAGCAACAGTGCTGTTTTTCATTCCCACCGGCGGTACAGGAGGGTTCAATTTCTCTGCATCCCCACTGACTTCTGTGATTGTCCCTCTCAGTCACCTTTGCCATCCTGTTGAGTGTGACACGGTATCTGATTATAAATTTTCTCTGCCACTCTCTGTGATTAATAATTCTAAGCACATTTCCATGCTCTTAGTGGCAACTTGTTCATTTTCTTTGGAGAGAGATCTCAACTTATTTGCCCATTTTCAAAGTGGGTTATTCATCTTTTTATTGTTGTAAGAATTCTTTTTATGTTTTAGATATATCTCTTGCCAGATGTGTGGTTTGCAAACGTTGGTCTCTAATTCCATGGGTTCTCTCTTTACTTCTCTAACATTGTTCTTGGAAGCACAAAAGTTGTTTTGCTTTTCAAGTCCAATTTATCCAAAAATCAGACAGCCCTTTGTAGCCCAGAATGAGGAGTTTAGATTTTATTCTAAACTGATCATTTTTAATTTATTAATTTTCCATTTTTCCTGTGTGTTTTATTTTTTTTTTATTTATTTATTTATTTTTTTTTTTTTTGGTTTTTTTGAGACAGGGTTTCTCTGTGTAGCTTTGCGCCTTTCCTGGAACTCGCTTTGGAGACCAGGCTGGCCTCGAACTCACAGAGATCCACCTGCCTCTGCCTCCTGAGTGCTGGGACTAAAGGCGTGCGCCACCACCGCCCGGCCCTGTGTGTTTTATTTTTATGACGCTTGTGCCATGCTGCCATATTAAGAAACTCTTGCCTAGCACAAGATGACAGAAATTTCATACCAGATCTTTTCCCAGGAGCTGGGTACCAACAGCACCCCTTCCCCACCCCCATTTGGACCTGTAATGAATCTTGAGTTAATATTAGGGAATGAATGACTCGAAGTCAAGGTTCAGCTTGAGCTTTGCCTGTAAATATCTATTTACTACTCTCTCTCCACTCTTGGCTCCCTTCAAGAATCAACTGACCTTAAAAATGAAGGCTGGAGTCACTTTTGTTTTTCTATTTGAGCTCTGGTTCTGCAAATGCAATTTAAGGCAATAAAATCTGGTGCTTAAAGAGCCCTTGAAATTACAGTAAACTCAGGGTCCTAAGACTTGGAGGACACAGATGATGGGTTCCACTGTGGAAGGCTCTTTCTCCATTCCTCCTTAAATAAAAGAATCATGAGCCACCTGTTCTTTGGAATAGGCTGTGCCTGAAGTGTAATCCTAATTAGTCTTAATCAATAAAAACCCAGAGTCATATATCCAGGTGAAAGCTGAAAGATCAGAAAAACAGAGCAGCAGCCACTAAAAACTTCTTACCTCTATGAAATCTCATACCGAATGGGGAGATCCTTTCTCTACAAATCCTCAGACTGAATGGGGGTAGATCCTGTCCCTGACTAAATGGCTCTGTTTCTTTTTCAGACTGGTCAATCTTGTGTAGCTCAAGGTGGCCTTGAACTCCTTCCTGATCTTCCTGCTTCCTCCTCCCAAGGGCTGGGATTAAAGGTGTGTGTCATCACTGCCTGATGTCTATGATTAACTAGTGGCTAGCTCCACCCTCTGATCTCCAGGCAAGCTTTATTTGTCAGAACACAAAATATCATACAATATTTTCCTCTTTTTCTCTAAATTAAAGTGAAGGATTTTAACTAACGTAGAAAAACTATATACAATTAAGTACAATAAATATATACAATATATACAGGCAATAATTACATTAACAATGTCTAGTCCATTAGCATTTGACAAATTAGAGAAAATACTCCATTATCTATTCTATCTTGGTGAGTTCAAAGTGTTGTACCTAATTCACCTTCTATCTTAGCTTGCATTCCCAACCCAAAACTCTGTTCTTCTGTCTCTCAACCTTATACACTTCACACCTCTTTTGTGAGTTTCTTTTCTGAATCTGGTAACAAGGAAAACTATAACTATAACCATCTGGTCTTCAATTCCATCTAAGACCTAAGAAAGATATAATATTACCTGAGTAAACAGAAAGTGTAGAGCCAACAACTTCTAAAAATAAGAAATGATAGAAAGAGCTGGTTGCCTGGACAGTCACCCAGGGTTCCTCTGCAATGTTGGGGCATCCATCTTTGGCCTACAGGCCTAGAATATCTGACAGATTTATCTGTGAAAGGATTTTTGAAGGACTGACCGACCTTGTCTTGGCAAAGTTTGGCAGTCACTTTCTTTTCTGTCCTGCTTGTCCAACTTGGACAGCACTCAGTCAGCAGTCGAGGCAAGGGCAGTTTCTTGCCCATGGCTAACTTTTGCCACAAAGAAAGTAAACTCCATATGGAGTTTCTTTGATGCCCATCATCTTATCTGAAGTAGATTGGTGCTGCCAGGAGCAGACATGTCTCATTGTCATTAAAAAACAAAACAACAACAACAAAAAACCCTTATGCTGTTAAAATATCTTAAATGCCATATTCTGTAGATCTCTGAAGTGTCTGAAGACCACTTGCCTATCTAAAGTATATCTCTGTTTGACACTGAAAACATACCTAACATGATTACAAGTTTGATTGTAATAGTTGACTAACTACTAACCTGCATTTCTTTATTACCCTATTTAGTTTATAATAACTTTCAATGACTAGAAATTTACATTACATTGTTGAATGAGCTGTATAGGTACAATACTTTGAACAAGAGTAGAAACGTGCCAGGCGGTGGTGGTGCACGCCTTTAATCCCAGCACTTGGGAGGCAGAGGTAGGTGGATCTCTGTGAGTTGGAGGCCAACCTGGTCTACAAAGTGAGTTCCAGTATAGGCTCCAAAGCTACACAGAGAACCCGTCTCAAAACAAACAAACAAACAAACAAAAAAAGTAGAAACATATGTACAGTATGTTCTAACCAAAATAACCTTAAATTTGTATCAATATACAAAATCCCTATCAATGTAAAATATTTAAAACTAGTAGTTGCTTTTTTGTTTAAAAGTAGATTCAATAATCTACCTTTTATGCTATTTTTATATCCTCCTTTTTTCTTTTTAGACTGAGATCCCTGAATCTAATCTCCTTTGTTCAACTTTTTTCCTGACCGTTACCAAGAACAACTTGTAAACAACCACCCTAAATGATGACAAATATCCATAACCCACTGAAAGACCAAACACCGCCCACCCCACCTCCTGGGAATGTGGGCATAGTGTTCTTAAAATTACTTCCTGTTGTCTGGGGGTGATGGCATATTTAAAGGACCTGAGAAAAATTGGGACAATTGTCAAATCCTGGGAGAGCTAGCTATATCATTTGTTGTCCAGTCTTTGTACAATGGGAAAGTCCAGGGTTTGTCTCAAGTCCTGGCTAGAGTAGTCTGTGAGACCAGATCATCTCAGACAGCCACCTTGAAATTGTCCTGAGCAGTTAGTTTTTACTCCAAAGTGGATCTTTAGGTGGTGTTTGTCAGCTTAGTGGCATTACCATAGTCCAGGTGGAATCGTCATTGTGGTGTTCCATCATCTTTTTGGAGACTACAGAGATTGTATTAAGCCAGATTATTCCTTTTTGTGGTATTTTTTTCCAGGTAGCTTTCCATTCTTCTTTGGATGCTTATTTGTCCAAAGGTCTTTAAATTCCTCAAGATGGTTGTTTTTATTTTTCTGGAAAGACATAAACAAAACCCTCCCCAACCCTAACTTTGGGGAGTTTCCCTTATGGCAAGTTATATCTCATCAAATGAAAAGCATTTGTTAGTTTTATAGATTAGTTTAGACTGAGTGGTCATGCTGTTTGATGAACTATGACCTCTTCTAATCAAGAGGTTTCAATGTGTTCAGATCTAATCTTTATTAATTTTGATATATGATTTCTCCTGAAATTTTTGTTTTATCTTTTAAAGCTGTTCTATCATCCAGAGCAGTATGGTTTTTTACAATAGGCATTAGGTCCTTAAATTGCTTCTGGAAGGAGTTTCCCCCATGGTGACAGGGAATGACTGAACCAAGTTAGACATGGGGGCCTGTGAGAGACCCTCCCAGGCATTTCCCAATGGCAGAGGGTTACCCTGTCTGTCCCTTGTTGATCTGCATTCATTGGTCCAATGTCTACATTTGCCACACCTTCTGCATACTCCAGAAGGGAGGGGCTTTCTGTTTGGATTATTCCTAGAAAAAACGTTGTTTCTAGGAATGCCCTGTTTACTGTCCCTTTTTAGGTGATCTTGTTTGTCACAATTACAACACTTGACATTTTGATTTTTCTTCAAACCTCTAGAAATCACCTCTCCTATCCAAGCATCACCATGGTCATGAGATTCAATATTGACTGTATCTGAGGTCCATTCCTCTATGGGTGCTGATCTTGCCTTTAAAGGCCTAATTATCCTTTGGCATTGTGAATTAGCATTTTCAAAAGCCAAAGATTCAATTAT
This sequence comes from Peromyscus melanophrys, assembly GCA_902168415.1. NCBI lineage: Eukaryota > Metazoa > Chordata > Mammalia > Rodentia > Cricetidae > Peromyscus > Peromyscus melanophrys. Next base: position 12,080 of record CABHPR010140357.1, on the reverse strand, counting down.
TATTTGTCTAGTTTCTGAATTTGTTATCATTTTATTTACAGCTGAAGTCAATCTTTGTTAAAAAAAAATCAGTGAAGGTTTCTTTTGGGCCCTGTATAACTTTAGTAAATAACTCAGTTCTCTTTCTGACTTCTTCAATTATGTCCCAAGTATTCAAAGCTGCTGCACATCATAGAGCCAGGGTATGGTCATCATAAAGAGACTGTCTTTGCACATCAGTATAATCACCCTCTCCAAGAAGTTGGTCTTGGGAGATTTCAATACCTCTAGCCCTACTTCATTGTTCAATAGTCCTAGTCTTATCTTTCCATGAGGCCCTCCACTGTAATTGAGGACCAGGTTCCAATACTACTGTAACCAAGTCTCTTCAGTCTTGTGGGATAATGCTTTTACTAGTTGACCATGAATTTAACATGTTTCACAAAAGGTGAATGCATACCATACCATATGAGACTATTGTTTCCTTAAATATCCTTAAATCTAACATTTCCACAGTAATCCAGTCATCCCTTACATAGCCTTGGGAATACCTGTCATTTGGTAATTGTTCCCATAAGGAGACTGGAAAAATTAAAGTTGGTTCTTCGATAATCTTGTGCTGTTCCTCTCTAATCTTATAATGTAATGATGATGTTGGTTCTCCTTTAAATTCCTTTGTCTAGGTCTGGATATCTCTGTGATCTGTTTTAATAAGTTTTTCTAAGGCTTGTATATCTTGGCACTCATATCAACCAACTTTTTTAGGCATAAACCAGAATTACCAAATTGATAATAAGAATTATCAAAATGATAATAAACATTATGTCAATCCCAGTTAAGTTGATCATCCCTTCATTTAATTGTTCCATTTTTAAACCATCCACTGTGTAATCATACAGAGACCTAACTGTCTCCATTGTAATAGTGTTTCCCATTTTTTAACTTGGGAAAAAAATCCTTTTTTTTAAAAAAAAAACTAATTCTCCCCCTTTAAGAATTCCCAATTGTCTCACCAAATCTGCTGCTGCTGGTGGTGATGTGTGAGGCTGACTGCTGCTGTGTAGAACAGTAGAGGCCTGAGTGGATGTCAAGGCAGCTACCTCATGTGGCAGCAGCCTGAGGAGGGGGTCCAGGGAAAGTCCACAACCCACCAGGAGAGAAGAAGCCAAAGAGCCAGCTCTCTGCATTGGGGGGGGGGGTGTGTGCGAAAGTGACTAACTCCAGCTACAGAAAGGCTGCAACAGAAAAATCCCAAACTCAATCTGAGGTTTGGAGAAAAAAGAAAAGAAAACCTAGCTGGGCGAGGCAGTGACTCCGGCGGGAGCCCCCACGTGCAGTTCTGCTGTGTGTTGTGGCTACAAAGCCACAGGCAAGTGGCTTTTTTGTGAATGTGTGCCCCAAAAGTTGGACGCCAGATGAAGCATGATCCTAATTAGTCTTAATCAATAAAAATCTAGCATCAGATATTCAGGTGAAAGCTGAAAGAACAGGAAAGCAGAGCAGCAGCCACTAGAAACTTCTTACCTGTATGAAATCTGAGACCGAATGGGAGGATCCTATCTCTACGAATCCTCAGACTGAGTAGGGGGATCTTGTCTCTATGAATCCTCTGACAGAATGGGCTTAAAAGCGTACTTGTGTAGCCAGGGTTGCCTTGAACTCCTGATCTTCCTGCTTCCTCCTCTCAAGGGCTGGGATTAAAGGTGTGTGCCACCACTGTCTGGCCTCTGTGGTTAACTAGTGGCTAGCTCTGCCCTCTGATCTCCAGGCAAGCTTTATTTGTCATAACACAACATAACATACAACATGTGCCCTTGCTCAGCAGGCTTCCTTTCCAGAGAGTTTCACTAAAACCCTCATTTCTTCTGCTCAGTAGAGAACCTGCAGGTGAGATGGCTGAGCAGTTAAGAGCACTGGCTGCTTTACCAAAGGACCTGGGTTCAATACCCAGCATCCATATGGCTGCTCATAACCATGGTCGGTAGCTCCAGTTCCAAGGGATCTGATGCCCTCTTCAAATCTCCTCAGGCACTGCCTACATGTGGTGCACAGAGCTGCATGCAGGCACAGCACTCACACATACAAAATAATAAAAATTAAA
>CABHPR010140357.1:0-5000 GCA_902168415.1 Peromyscus melanophrys | reverse complement strand
GAGATGGAAGCTATTTGCTCAGGGAGACTATGTATCTAGGCAAAGGCAAACTGCCTACAAACAGAACCTTTACCTGTGACCCACTTATTTTGTGAGCACTGAGTTCAAATCAGGACTAAACGCCTCGAGATTTTGAACCACTTTGACTACAGAGGAATGTTAGAGTTGATGAATCCTGTAAAAATAATTTATTGTCCATCTGCCTGTGTGCATGTAACTCATAAGCATTGCGAGAAAATTGAAAACATATTTTTAATGTATGAAAATTGGCAGAGCAATAGATAGTAGGGGAAATAATATACTATATTTTGTGGTGTTGGGAAGTAAGAAAGAAAAAGAAGGCTTAAACAAACCCATCCCACATAAATTAAAAAAATTTTTTAAAGAAAGTCAGTTCTAATTTGTTCTGTTTTTACTTTACAGTCAAAGCGTTTTATTTTTTGTTTTGTCTTGGAATTGGTTCCCTTATATAACACATGTCGAATATCTGGGGAGATGTGGTTAGCTGTTGCCAGCTAAAATTCTTGTCCCACAAGAACACTTCCTTCTGGCCCCTTCTTTTCTTTTCATACTTTGGACACCGTGAGCTAGTGTTCAGAGCACAGGCCACAGAACAGTTCCACAGAGAGAGCATTTCCAGGGTTGGCCCTCTAACTTTGAAGCTCTTATTAATTTACTGAGTCCTGCCCGAGCTCGTCAGGACCCACTGGGTGGGTCTTGACTGCTCACACAGGGTGCAGTCAGCAGGGACTTGGTCCTAAGGTGGGTTCCTTGAAGAACACAATTTTGCTAATGTGATTAGGGGAAAGGTAAACCAAAATGCTTTCATAGACTCAGGCAAAACTAATTTCTTCTATTTGATTAACTCATGCACCTACACACACACACACACACACACACACACACACACACACACACACACACACACACACACAAAGATAGCATTCAAAAGCTTGCTTTAACTAGGTGTTGGGGCAAGCCTGTAGTCTCAACACTCAGGAAGCTAAAGCAAGAAGACCACTTGAGCCCAGAAATTTGTGGTCAACTTGGGCAGCATAGTGACACCCTATCTCCTAAATGGAAAAAAGAAAAAAAAAAGAAAGAAAAGAAAAACCTCCCTTAAAGAGAAAAGTGGTGGTGGGGCATGCCTTTAGTCCCAGCACTTGGGAGGCTGAGGTGGGTGGATCTCTTTGAGTTCGAGGTCTACATAGAGGGGTCCAGGACAGCCAGAGCTGCTACTTAGTGAGACCCTGTGTTGAGAGGGGGGGGAGAGGAAGGAAGGAAGGAAGGAAGGAAGGAAGGAAGGAAGGAAGGAAGGAAGAGGAAGAGGAAGGAGGAAGGAAGAGAAAGAAAGGAAGAGAGAGAAAAAGTTTTAAATAAAATACAGACAAATCCTTATCCTATTTCCACCAAATGTTCTGTTTTAGGCACTTCACAATCTCTCAATTTTCCAGTAAAATCTCTGCAATGAGACTCATAAACTTGGTCACAATAAAAAAATGGATAATGACATTCTGAAAATTCCTTCGTGAAAACCATTACTGGGTTACTGACTTTAAATATTAACAGGAAGAAGAAAGGTAGAGCTCTTTTGAGAAAAGAGCTCCTCCCCACCCTTTTTTGAAACTAGATTATAGATGGAAGTTTTTCTGTGTCCCACCTGGTCCCCCAGCTGCTCGGTCCCAAGTAAACACACAGAGGCTTATATATTAATTACAAACTGAATGGCCTTTGACTCAAGCTTCTTGCTAGCTAGCTCTTATAACTTAGCCCGTTTCTGTTCATCTATGTCTTCCACATGGCTTTGTGGCTTACCAGTTCTTTCACATCTTGCTTCTCCTGGTGGTGGCCTGCAGCATCTCCCATTCTCCTTTCTTCCTCTCTCTTCAGCTCAAATGTACTGCCTAACCTTATTCTGCCTCACCACTGGCCAAACAGCTTTATTTATCAGCCAATCAAAGCAACACATATTCCCATGTACAGAAAGTCATCCCACAGCACTGGCCTCAGACTGGCTACATAACTCAGGATAGTCTTGACCTTCTGATTGGCCTACCTCTACCGAGGGATGGATGGCAGAGACATGAGAGCCCCCCAGAAGCTCAAGCTCCAGCTAGCCTGGAGTACGCAACTTCATAGCAAACAACACAAGAGATTCTGCCTCAAAAGCAATATGGAAGGTGAGGACTACCATTCAAAGCTGCTCTTCGACCTCCACAAGTGTGTTGTGTGTGCATATGCCCTCACATACAAACACATATACAAAACTATCCAACTAACTTAATAAATCATCTTTTTTTAAAAAAGAAAAGTTTGAGATTCAAAACAACAGCAAATGGTGTGGGGGTATATTTCAGTGGACGAGAAGGAACTGGGCATGTGTAAGACATGGGCCTTAAAGCTCTAAAAAACAACAGTAGTAAACAATGGCATACCACCTACACAGCATCATATCTACACTTCACAAAGCAAATCTGAGTGCAGGGGCCAGGGGAAGTGAAAGCAGTTATGAAGCTCTGGGAGCCCGTCTCTCTTTTAGGAAGTGACGAAGAATGTGGAATTGGGAAGCTGGAGGATGATGAAGCCATGTCTTACCAGGCAAGCAAGCTATAATTTTTCAAGCAAATTCAAAGGAACAAGACAAGAATGCTGTGGGATGTTCTGTATGGCAAATGTGTTGCTAATAAAACACTGATTGGCCAGTGGCTAGGCAGGAAGTATAGGCGGGACTAACAGAGAGAATTAAAAGAGCAGGAAGGTGGAAGGAGTCACTGCCTGCCAGCCACCGCCTTGACAAGCAGCATGTAAAGATGCCGGTAAGCCACGAGCCATGTGGCAAGGTATAGATTTATAGAAATGGATTAATTTAAGATATAAGAACAGTTAGCAAGAAGCCTGCCATGGCCATACAGTTTGTAAGCAATGTAAGTCTCTGTGTTTACTTGGTTGGGTTTGAGCGGCTGTGGGACTGGCAGGTGAAAGAGATTTAGCCTGACCATGGGCCAGGCAAGAAAACTCTAGCTACACAAGAAGACTCAAAAAAAAAAAAAAAAAAACCCAACAACAACAAAAATCACGAAGTGCCAGAATAGTCTAGAACTATGATATCTAATGTGGTAGTCATATATGTGACTTTTTAGATATATATCCATTTAAATTGTGTAATATTAAATGTTCAATTCTTCAGTCTCATACAACAGTCACATATGGCTGCTGTAACATATTGGGTTACACAGATAAAAACATTTTCATCGTTACACCAAGTCCAGAACCACAGAAATGTGAAGGCAAAGCCATGAAGGCGTAGCTTGAAATGATTCTCCAAGCTAACTGGCATGCTGCTGTGCCTGGTTTTGTATACTTTCCATGGCCACAAGTTATCCAGAACCCAGAGGCATTCCATTAATTTAATAAGTATATAATGAGCCTCTACTAATACAAGGTTAGGTAATACGAGAAGCACAAGATTGAATAAAATAGATTCTGGCCTTGAAGACCCTAATAACAGAAAGGAAAATATGACCCATGTGATAGCTTCCTGTTACTAAGACAAGTAACTGAGATATTCAACTTATAAAGAGAAAAGGTAGATTGAGGCTCACAGTGTTGGAGATTTCTGTCCATGACTGATCGGCCCTGTTGCTTTTGGGGCCTGTGGTGAAGTAGCACCTCATGGCTTGGGTGTGTGGCAGAACAGAACCACTCACCACATAGTGAGCCAGGGAACCAAGAGAAAGGGGAAAGGACTGGACTCCCACAATCCTCTTCAAGTGACCCTAAGACTTACCGTAGGGCCTCCTCTAAAAGATTCCACCACCCCCTAAAGGCACCATTCCAGTGACCAACCTTTAACACACAGGCCTTTAGGGGACACAGCGCTTGTGCACAAATAACTACAGTGAAAATGAGTGGTAACTTCCAAAGAGGGGTACCAATAAACATACAAGAGGTCAAAGAAGGGATCGGTTACTAGAAAGTTCCAAGAAAGTCTCTTAGATGGGCATTTTTGAAGCTGACCCTTGAGGAAGACATCTGGGGTATGGTGGGAAGATCTCAGCAGCCCAGAGGTCATTTCTAGTTCAATGATGTCCTCCGTGAGTGGTCTTGGCTCCAGTCCTCAGGTTTTCAGTTGGGAAGAGGAGCTTTAGGAGCAATAAATACTGAGATGGAGAGGCCGTTAAAAGCAAAGGCACAGTGATGGATGTGCATATGGGAAACGGAACAGCGCATAAGCCTGGAACCCAGCCATTGCACAGCTCTCTTACAACTTGTACCTAGGCATGATATTAATTCGAGGGCAAGCCAAAAAATTGTGCAGACGATGAAGTCACCCTCGCAAAAAAAAAAATGAAAGCTGGATTTTGGCGATGCCTTGATTGTTTGGGTCAAATATGAGAAGCACACTGATAGTTTTAAATGTCAACTTGCCATGACTTAGCATTCCCTGGGAAGAGAGTCTCTGATAAGGAAGTGTCTAGATCAAGTTGGCTTGTGGGTATGTCTGTGGGAGACTGATTTGATTGTAAATGTATGTGGGAGGACCTAGGCCATTCTGGGCAGCATTGCCTCAGGGTTTGGGTTTTGGACTGTGTTTAAGAGTAGAGAAAGTTGGCTGAGCAGAGAGAGGGCAAGCAGACCGCATGGGTGTGTTCATTTTGCTTTGTTCTGGACTGTGGATGTAAGGTGATCAGCTGCTTTGAGCGTCTGCTTTCACTTTCTCCCCATGATGGACGGTGAGTGGGAACTGTAAGCTGAAATAAACCCGTTTCTTCCCTGAGGTGCTTTTTGTTTGGGTATTTTATCACAGAAACAGAAATAAAACTAAAACCACAGGGAAAAAAAAGAACCATTGTATTTTCATTTAAATATGGTTTTCAAGTAGAACTGAAGAATAATGTCATTAATTTCCCCTCCTTTGGGAACAGGCTGCCAAGTGTAGAAAATATGAGCAGGAGAATATTCTAGAACACAAGAAAGCAATGGGATATTTCTGAGGGGGG
>CABHPR010140356.1:0-30719 GCA_902168415.1 Peromyscus melanophrys | reverse complement strand
AGAGAGAGAGAGAGAGAGAGAGAGAGAGAGAGAGAGAGAGAGAGAGAACACTAGTCTTTCTCTGGGATGAGCTCCTAATTTGTTATACCATAGAAAGTGGTCAGTCCTGAAATCATATACACATAAGCAACACCAAAAAAGATGCAGGAGGTTGTATTTCTATATTTATGCATACATATATGTAACAATAATTATCAAAGAACAAAAAGGCCGTAACTGAAAGGGAGTAAGGGGGGGGGGGGAACATGAGAAGGGTTACAGGGAGGAAATGGAAGGGGGGAAATGATGTAATTATACTCTAATTAAAATTTAAAAATATTAAGAAAAGAAAATATGATACACATTATTTTGACTGTCATGTGGACTCTTCACGATACAATATTTTATTAGAATTAAGTTAAAATATATTCAGAGTTTTGTAAAATAATAAAGTGGAAATTTGAGGTATTTTTTAACTAAAAAAAAAAAAGAAAAGAAAAAACCGTGGCACACGTAGTGAAGAGCAGGACTGGGTTTCATCCCCCTTCGTTTTTAGAGTGTAGCACGTTGACATTATTGACCACGCTGCAATGTTACTTAGAGGAGAAACCCATTATGGCTCACTTGCACTGTGGGTTTCGCTTATCTTGGTTTAAAAAAGAAATAAACAAAAACTCTATACACTGATGAGTTTCCGATAAAGAGGGAAATATGTTCTTTTTGTGCTCCTGTTCTCTATAATGAATACGGACGTGGCTAATTAAAATTATTCATGGTGCCACTCCAACTTTCTGCTTGCTTGTGTGTGGTCCCCTTCTATTCCTACTGTCATTTGTCCTTGTTTCCTTTAGGAGTTTAGATATGCAAGATTGTTTAATCATACTTCTCACTTTATTGTTTATTGTCAATACCCACTTCTGCACTTCCTCCTTACTTTTACAACTGTATGTGTCTATCTAGTTATTTGCATATGCACACATGACATCTGTATCTATCTACCTACTGTTATTATAGATGGAGATATTGATGACAAATATTTAACTTTCCTGTAGTGGTACTATGTGTTGTATATCCATGCTCATGCCGTAGTCCTCTGGTGGGGAGACATTCTTTGACTTTGGGCTTGGCCATACAGCTTGTTTTGGCTAGTAGGACATTGATAACTTTCCCACAGCATAGTTGGGATCATCCATTTGAGCTCCTGTTCACTACAGAGCATACCTGTGTAGGCTTCTTCTGGGCTAAGAAGAATGAGAAACAGAACTCTCCTGGAGCCAACTAGAGCTCATAAGAGAGTTCTCAGACTAGATAAGCCCATTCTGCGATGGCCTACAGATGTGTGAGGAATAGACTTTTGCATTGTAAATCACTGAAATTCTAAAGATTATTAGTTAACAATAGTTACCTAATGCTCCTTCTTCCTCTCTTGCTTCCTTACTTCTTTTCTTCCTTGCTTCCTTCATTCTTTCTACTATGTCCCCTGCTTTATTTTATCTTGGTATCCTTCTTTATAATATCACTGTCATATTCCTCTAGCCAGGCTAATGTGCTTTATGTCTCTCTTTTCGTGAATAGATTATTGAAATAGTTATAAATATTACTCTTTTTTTGTATGATTATTGTGACGGTTTGGGTCTGGAATCTTCCCCCAAAGACTCCTGTGTTGAAGGCTTGGTCCCCAGGGTAGCAGTATTCAGAGATGGTTGGATCATGAAGGCTCTAAACTCATCAAGAGATTGATCTGTTGATAGACTCATTGCCAAGAGAACTGCTCGGAGACGGAAGGGGCTGTAAGAGGCTGGCTTCACCGGGGGACACAGATCACTGAGGGTGTGTCCTTCAAAAGCACATTCTCTCCTGCTTCCTCTATCCTTCCTAGCCGCCATGATGTGAACAGTTTTGCTTCACCATGATCGATCTCTCTACCACGAGGTCCTGTCTTTCCACAGGACCTCAACAACAGGGGGAAGCAACCGTGGACTAGAGTCTCTGCCCCTTATTAAGTTGTTTTTTTTTCTCAAGTATTTTGTTACACTGACAAAAGGTTTATTAAGTTTAATACAATGATATTGTATCATACATCTCCTATTTATTTACAGTCTTTTAAAAAAGTCAAGTGTAAATCTAATTATTTATTTTTCCCCTTTAAAATTCTATTATTTTTATTTTAAAATTCTATTCATTTAAAAGTAACTGATAACAGTTGTGTAGATAAAGCAACCATTGCTTTGGCTCTTGATAAAACACTGGAGAAGCCGATTCTGTTGGAATTCTCGGTCTTGTCTTCATGGCAAGAGAGGTGAAACTTGGTATAGTGGATGCACTGAGACATATTAATTACAGTCTGAGCTCCATGGATGAATGTGCTTGGCTTTAATTCATAGTTCTGCTATTTATTGTAACAGCTTAGTCATCTTTGTACTTTCAGGGCGTAGCCCAGGTTTTGGTACATAGTTAATTTTCAATAAATGTGTAGTAAATAAAAGTTATTTAGCATCCCCAAACATTAGTTTATTTCTCTTAAAATAGGGATGATAAATCCCTAGCATAATGCTTGGCAGAGTTTATATTCAATAAATATCAATTGCCATTCTTCCTTTCCATTCCTTGATTCAAGTAGTTACGTGTTAGGCAAAAGAGAAAGCCTGTGTTAACTTGCTGTCATGATCTCAATGCTTAGAACAATGCAGACAGTAATGATCTTTCCCAGCTGTTATTCATACAATAATTTCTTGAAGAGTAAATTATGAATGAATCCGAATTACAAAATGCAGTCTAGAGTCTGAATCAGGTTAGAAAACACATTAAAGCTAATAAAATATCTAATTTGGAAACAGATTTGGGGTCTGCAAAGCTAAGGAACTGACATGGTCTGATATGGAATTCAAAATTTATTCCATTCATAATTTCCCAGACTTTCCTTTTTAAGGGGACAGTGATAGGAAATGTCAATAGGAAATATGACCTAGGCTTCATCTTTGATGTTAAGTGATAAACATTACTTACTTTTTAACAACAGAATTGGCTGGGATACGGAGACTGCCATTCAGGGCACAGAACACAAGAAGGCCAGTACTAGAGAGGGTTAAACATTGAATCCTTCTTCGAGAGACTGGGAGACTAATTGAAAGATTCCATGACTCTGTTTATTTTCTCCCCCTGGATGCTTCTGAAAACAACACAAAGGAGAAATTCAATCAATGTCTGACTATTTCATCCCTCACACCACATGGCTGCTGCCCTCCAACCTCAATCTTAACACTTCTGCTTCCTGTTCATCTTAGCATCTTTAGAACAGAAAGTCAGAGAAGTACTTGGCTGCAAGAATGGGGGCTGGATTTGACTTTAAGAATTTTTTTTTTTTCGAGACAGAGTTTCTCTGTGTAGCTTTGCACCTTTCCTGGATCTCGCTCTGTATAGACCAGGCTGGCCTCGAACTCACAGAGATCCACCTGGCTCTGCCTCCCGAGTGCTGGGATTAAAGGCATGCACCATCACCACCGGGTGACTTTAAGAATTTATAAAGGAGGGAGGGGTGTCTGGCTGGGAGGGAAAGAGCAGGGTTGATGCAAAGACATGAAGGAAAAAGCAGGGAACAGAACTAAGTACAATAAGACAAGTAGACTGTTTTAGATTCTTCATTTGCTGTCTTTGGAGGTGGATCTAGGCTCTCACCAGACTCTGCTGGGAGCATGGATGAGCAGCCTGCCCAAACATACAGGAAGGACTGGTGGAGTTCTTTACACTTACCCAGCAAACGGGGAATAGTTCCATGTTTAACCCCCACCTGAGTTTATATACATAGGGGAAGTATGCTTCCCCTAAAGAAAATTTTGAGAGCTGGGCGGCAGTGGTGCATGCCTTTAATCCCAGCACACAGGAGGCACAGCCAGGCAGATCTTTGTGAGTTTGAGGCCAGCCTGGTCTATAGAGCGAGATCCAGGACAGGCACCAAAACTACACAAAGAAACCCTGTCTTAGAAAAAAAAAATTTTTTTTTAATTCTCTTACCAAAAGAAGATTCTTTACCAGATGAATTTTGGGTAATCACAAAAGAAAAATTGTCCACCATATTGTATATCATTCTAAAATAGATTTAAAGAAGACAGATTTTTGCACCAAAATGCTCCATAATGAGTTCATGGTCATGGTTCAGATCTAGCATCAATGAGTCATGACTTAAATTTAGTATCCTTTTATTTGAGTTATTGGGAATAATTTGGGAAAGTGTCATAGTATTTATAGATTGGATAAAAGATGGGAGCGATTCCTCTGAAAACTAATTTCTGGTGGAGCTAAAGAGTAGTGGTTACAACGGTGAATGAGTTGATCTTCTGGGCTTCTCCATTAACCAATTTCATAATTAACACTATATAATTCAAATTTCCCAGCTTTGCAATCACAAACAGTCAATAAATAAACAAACAGGTCCCCCAGAAAGTCTGCCTGTCCTGTAAAATATGCTTGTTATCATCAACTCTTACCAATACTCCTCTAGGTCCCCAAGGCTTTTCTTATGGATAAACTAAGAAGACACATGTGTTAAGATATGTAAGGAGCATGACTCAAACATATCTCTATCGTGGCTTCACTAGAAGTGAGGTCCTCTCCAACACACAACAGAAATGCTTAGATCTGGGAAGGAGGTAACTATTTTCTCATAAGGCTTAACATAATTTCTTTCCCACCCAAGCAGATGGCAAGAGGTGATTTTTCCAAATAAATTAATCTTTGCATTCTTTGGGGTCTGTAATATGTTCTCATTTTACTGGGGCATTTGCATTATTGATCATCTTGTGTCTTCAGCTCCTAGGAGGCAGATTGGAGGGATTAATGTTTTTGAAGCAGTTTTAAAAAAAAATCACTTTGTGTATGTCCTTCTACCAATTAGTATTACTAGTTGTTTTCTTAATCTTGACTATTCTGCCACATGACATAGTGACCAGAATGACAAGTTACACTTTCTAGGAGGACTAGAGGCTTTCTAGGAAAGACAGATAGCGGGCTTTCAATGTCACAGAGTAAACCAGTTTCAACATGTTCATAGAACCTTGAGCACAGGCAGCATAGACAGCGTCCACTAGCTGAACATCCTCCAGCAGCTCCATGTTCAAACCTTTGGAGAGATCGCATTTGCCACCCAGGCACAGGGGCCCATTGGAACTAGGTAAGCCTTTAGAACTAACTTAAACATTTGGAGTGCTGAAGAGGAGAAGGTGATTGACAGCATAGCAGTCTTCTCTGAGAACCATGGAAGCCATGTAAGTCATGAAAAGTCTAATGCAGAAGGCTGTGTTTGCATTCTTTTTGTTGTTTGTTTTGTTGAAAGCTGAGTCACGCTCTGTAGCCCAGGCTAGCCTTGGACTTGGGGCAATCTCTTGTGTCAGCTTCCTAAATGCAAGGATTACAGACGTAAGCCTGGCCACTGTGCTTTTGTTTTGTTTCTGTTTTGTTCAGTGCCGAGGCTTGAACCAAGGGCCTTGTGTACACTAGGCTTAGACATTAACCCTCAACTGTATTCCTAACCGCCCACCCTCCGCATTCTTTATTAAAACATCAGCGTCACCAACAAAGTATCTCCACAGTTGTTGAAAGTATCTGGAGATGGGGGAGGAAAAGTGGAATGCTTAAAAATGCTAGATTAAAAATTCCTTCTCTGTGTTTGTATATCTGAGAACAGATTACACATTTCTTTTTAAAGCCCTAGTTCTTTTCATCTATGAAACAAGGGGAATGTATATTTCAGGCATTCTGGTAAAAATTAAATGACTGAAAGGCTTGTGAACTTCTCAGCACGTCACGTGAGTTCAGGATATTATAGCTAGTAGGAAAGAGATGGCAGGATGAAGATTAGGCCTCTATTTACCTTTTTCCACAGGCAGATCCCAGCCTCCTCTTTTCTCCACGGAAAGCAGAATAGGTTCTCGTTCATCATGCACCCTAAGCCAGCTCTCCTGCAAAGATGTTTCCCTTTCGTTGCAAAATCACTCCTTTCCTTCCTTTCCTAGCCCCTCATCCTCCCCCGTCCCTCTCTCCACTGCATGTTTAATTACTTCATAGCTTTACTCTGTTGTCTGCCTCTCGTTGTAGTTAGTACCATCCAAGAGAGTCAGTGTATTTGATGATGTTTCTCATTCACTGACGTGTTGATTCAAATGGCTACAAGGTCTGAAGAGGTGGTACTCCTCTGATCCGGATCACCAATGGCTAACAGCCATTACTCTAACTTCAAGTATAGATTACTATTATTGTTGAGCGCACAGCACCTTGGCTGTTTGCCCAGCATGTCCTTGCAAACTCAGGGTCACACACACACACACACACACACACACACACACACACACACGATAATTCTCTGCCACAATTCAATAAGATATGGGATCTGCATGATTAAAATGACCTTAGCATTTGGAATCCTGAAATAATGGCACTCCAAATTAAATTAAAAATGGGTTAGGTTGCTAGCAGTGAGTAATTGCTGTTACCACATCACATTCTTCTTACCTCCCTCCAAAGTCCTTATTGATTTCGTTGTTGCTCGGATGCTGAGGATGTCTACCCTATTGTTTGGGAGAATTTAAGGCTCTGATAGAGACTCACAAAATTAATGAATTAATGGGAACGAGGTGAAGGAGTATAGAAAATGGACACACACACACACATTTCCGAAAGAGGTTGTTGCTGTGATAGACATTTTCTTTGATAAAGGCACAGCAGAATTCTTTGTTCTACATTCTCTTTCTGGGTGGATGTGCTTACTCAGGACACGAGGCCACTGGCCCTTGGACAACTCTGTTATTTGCCCCATAGCCATAGTAGTACCACACAGACCATTTTGATAATTAAATTCCCAGAAAACCTGTTCTGAATCACCCAATAATTAACTAAATTTGTATTTGGACCCTGCTGCTGCTGAGTCTAAAGCAGCATGCAATAATGCTTTCAGTTTCACCAGGGTTTTATTACCTTCTTGGACCACCAGGGACCTTGCACATCCCTGGAGGGACACTTTTCAATTTAATTAACCTGTGGTCATTTAACCTAAAGAATAGTAAATAAAAGACAAATACTCCCCTTCCCCCCATTTGTCTCTTATGGAGAACTACTATTACTAATAACAAAATAATTAAAATCCAAAATAAAACTGCCTAGCTTGGGGGAGGAGGAGGCTCGTCCACGAGGAAGGGAGAGAGAAGCGTGAGAGCTGCCAGGGAACACGTGAACACTGGGTGTCGTGAAACGGTGTTCTCCTTGGCTTCCGGCCGCAGGCTCAGAGGCCTACGTGGGTAGGATTTCATCAGCCCCAGGAAGGGCCCTCACATGCACCAGCCTCCTTCTAACAAGCTCACAAAGCCTGCAACCAGAGCCATTCTTCTGCTGTTACAGAGAAGGTTTGGAATGTGAAGTCCCCCCAGGCAGGCAAAGAAGGGGGATGATGTAAACTCATTACCGGAGAGACTCCATGGACTGATGTCACATCCTCTCCTGAGAGCAGATTTGATGATGAAAAAAGAGAAGGCTTGGGCTTTAAAGAGAGCAAGGAGGCAAACAGAGTCCAGGGTTTGCTGTTTTATTCATGATTTTACCTAGTACTGTTTAGCTCGTGAAACTTCCCCGCTTCATCATCTGAAAACCAGGCTACTAATGTAGACTATTAAGCATTTAGTACACTTTGGGTTCTCTCTGATAGAGTATCCCACAACACTGGTATAGAAAGGATGGCTTCCAAATGGCAGAACAAGGATTAGAATTAAGGTCAACCTGATCACCAGCTCACAGGCTCTTTCATCCCCCCATGACCAGGCATGATGGAGCTTGTGTTTAGGAGTGGCCAGTTTCAAAGTACCAACCAAGTCACAGTTTTGACACTTACTTTGAAATTTAAGGTAGGGGTCGGAAGAAATGAGTCAATTTTGTGGATAAGACTGGAAAAAGGAAAAACACACAGGAACCAACCCCAGTTTCTCCTACAGTACAGAAGGGAAGTTAGATTCAGTGATCTGAATAGTATTCTCCAATGCCTACTTGAACTCCCATTCTGGGTTCATGTAGGTGCTTTGAGTCCATTTGTGCACAAAAGAAGTCATTGTGGTGATGTATTGTGTACCCTAATAAACTTGCCTGAGGATCAGAGGACAGAGCCAGCCACTAGATTAGACATAGAGGCCAGACAGTTGGTGGCACACACCCTTAATCCTATCACTCGGGAGGCAGAGATCTGTCTGGATCTCTGTGAGTTCGAGGCCACACTGGGAACAGAGCCAGGCAGTGGTGGCACATACCTTTAATCCCAGTACTGGGAAGCACACACGCCTTTAATCCCAGGAAGTGACGGCAGGGCGGAGAAAGGTATAGAAGGCATGAAGAAACAGGAACTAAGGCAGTTCAGGTGAGACCTTTTCAGGTGAAGACTCAGGATTTCAGTCAGAGGACTCGCGGAGTTGGTGAGGTAATAGGTGGTAGCTGTGGCTTGCTCTGCTTCTCTGATCCTTCAGCTTTTATCCCAACACCTGGCTGGGTTTTTTTTTTTTTTATTATTATAAGACTATCTAAGATTCGAACAACAAGCTGTCATCTTCAACTGGCTATATCACCTGCACTCCATTCCTACACTAACATATGCCCTCTTGTATGTCTTTCCCCGATTAATGGACGTCATCTTTCAGTTCCTCACTTAAGACGGTGTTGAACACAATAGCAGACCCCAGAGGATGGCTCTTCGTCATGTTGAATATCATGAGCATGCAATGTCAGAAACATAAGCAACATGTTTATGTCTCTCCTCAATGTCACAATTTACTAAACAATGGGGAATTCACAAGGTTCCATGGTTTTATTAGCAGCAGTTTGACAAAGGGACCCATTTTCCTTGGTAGTACTGGCTGAGGCAGGCACACATTCTTTTATTTCCATCTTGATTACTGATCTCAACTCTCAGATCACACAGTGCATGTGTGTGCGTGTATGTGCGTGCATGCATGTGTGTGCATGTAAGTTTGTGTGTTTATATGACTCTGTGGCAGGCAGGAGCATGCTGTAAATGGTTAGAGAGACAGGGGTTTTCAAAGAAGCCTTAGAGGCCAAATAGCGAAGCTGAAAGAAAGCTAGGAGGTCTTTAGGGTGAGGCAGTGAACCGTGTTGGAGGTTTACTGCTGTGAGTCAGACCATGGAAGGTCACGGGTTTGAGCTGAGTTCCAGTGTGGAGTTCAGCTACAGAAGTGAAAGGGAAGGGACCTGATCCAGACAAATGGTCAGATAGATGGACGGCAGGCCCAGACAGGCAAATAGGAAGACAGGCTGGCAGCAAGGCCCTGGAAGAGTTGGAAATTCTCTGTCTCTTGGTCCTTGATGTACATACTGGGAGGTCAAATACAGGGCAGTAGGGGCTGTCATGACTGTAGGTTTAGATGTGTAGCTCTTTAAGGGACAAATTGGGGAGTTGTACCCTTTCTCTGGTCTACTATGTCTGATAAGCTCTCAAGCCTTGTTTTCCTGGTATGGTTTTAATATTCCTAGGTGCTCTTACAGTCTTAATAAATGAATAGGATGGCCATCTTTTACTTGTAGGAAGACGTTAATTATCGGTCTGTACGTCACGGGTGGTACCAGCCAAATGGGGCTGGATTGTGTGTCTAGCAAGGTGCACAGTCATCCTCCATTCTTAAAAAGGAATCAAAAGCTGCTTGGGAAGTGGAGCCTCTCAGAGCAAAGCAAGGTCTGAGAACCAAGAAACTGTTCTACACAATGCGGAATAATTAGGTCAGGGCACAGCCCAGCCTCAGTACTTTCGAGGGAAGTAGGCAGTATGGTCCTGCTGGCTTTCTCCCCTGCCTGTCTCCTATCCCTTTTTTCCTGTCTGTCATAGGAACCAGAATTCTGTTTCTTCAAGGCAGGACCTAGAAAACGGAACTCTTTCTTCCCAATGCAAACTACGAACCCTGGAGAATGTATTCTCTTTTCTCGAAGACTCTTGTTCCAGAGAGCCCTACGCCATACCCAGGAGGAAGGAAGGCTGAAAAAAAACCCAAAAGACAGGACTTTCTAGATTTCCCTCCTAGCCTGCTACCCTTAAATCATATTCTCTTTGCACACTTATGTTTCCACACAACTGACCATTGAACCGAAAGATAAAAATGGCCAGTTTTCCCCGGGCCATTGGCTCTTCATCTCTGAAGGCTCCATTGTCTTAAAGCTTTGATTCAGTAAGTCTGCTACCCTTTTCTTATTACCCTGTCTTTTGTTATAAGAGTGTCAGTGTGACCCTTAAGATGAGTGACACAAATTGTCAGGCCTTTCTGTCTCTGCAGTAGGAGCCTGGAACTACCTTCTTATTTCTCTCCCTCCTCCTCCTCTACCTCAGCTGTATCTAATCAGCCCTGCTCTGTTAGCATCCCATGAATTGCTCCTCTGTCAGGGCTCTAATAGCCTAAGCTGAACCGAACAGGTTACTTTTCACACCTCCCCTCCATGCTCCGCAGTCATCCTCAAACTGACGGAAGGCTAGTTTCTCCAGAGCCCAAAGCACTGTACGCAGTAATGAATGAACAAGGGAATGAACGAGCGAGGGAATGAACAAAAGGCAAATGGCCAAATGATCAACTTAAAGACAAATGGACTCTCAAGAACAACTAACAACGTAGTAAGAAACCACCAAGAAGAAGGCAAGTTGTGTATGCGCCTTTAAAGTTTTGTAAAATACACCCACAATGAGATCTAAGTCTCAAGGAGGAAGTGTGGTGAATTTTGTCAACTTGCACACACATGTAGATGACACCCCCAGCCAGACCGAGAGCAGTTCCTTTGTCCTGGACATTTCTTCGGTGCCTTTACTTGGTGACTAAGGATATTAATTGATTTCCCACATTCTCCTTGGCCATCATTACCACCTCCTTTCAAGAAATGTCTGTTTTAAATCTATTTTAAAATGCAGTCATCTCTTTGTTGTGAATTGGTAGGAGTTCTTTTTAAACTATGAATTTGAACTTTGTCAAATGAACTAATGTGAGTATGTTTTCTGAGCTTCGCCTTTCCATTTACTTAATTGTATTTTTGGAGGAAGAGAAAACTATGAATTGAATGATTTCCATTTTGAAATGATTTTTCTGAGTGACACTTTGGAGTTGCGTCTCAAAAATCTTAGGCAATTCCAAGACTGACTCTTTTTTGTTTTCTTCTAGAATGATGTAGCATAAGCCCTTTAAATTGGATACTGAGGTTGTTTGGAGTTAATTTTTTGTATATTGAGAGCAAAGTTCATAGTGTTTTGATTTTTTTTTTGTCAGCAACATTTGTTTAAAATATCCTTTCCTTATGAAATCAGAGTAAGAAATCAGTTGACTGTGTATGTATCCGTTCCTGGATTCCCTTTGATGTCTATCCCGACGACAGCTCCGCGTTGATCATCACACCTGTACAACAAGGTTTGAAAACAGGCCCTCCAAGTGTCCCAGCTTTCTCAAAAATTGCTTTATCCCAGTCAATTTTCACAAAGAGAAGTCAGTTGGGATTCTGACTGTCTGCATGTAGCATCCTCACAAATTTATGAAGAGTTATCGCATTAATAGCGATTTTTCTAGCATGGTGTAAACTTGGTATATTTGTCCATGTCTTCAGACAAATTTCATTTATTTTCCAGTATAATTTTAGTTATATTTATTTTTGTATTCTTGATGAGTTTTGAAGCAGTGACAACTATTTAATTTTTTAGTTTTTATTTTCTGCTAGTATATAAAAATATATTGAGAATCTTATACACAATCATGCACATATATGAATAAAATTGCTTCTGACTTTCTTCCTTTCCTAGTCTTTATGTTTCTTTTTTTTTCTTGTTTTAAGACTCCCAATATGATTTAAATGTAAGTGGTGGGAATCAATCTGCAATGCTCATAATACCAGATAGAGAGAGCCAGCCATTCACTGCTGAGTATTATAGAAACCGAGTTTTTGTAGATCTCACTTACTGTGTTGAGACAAATTTCCATGTATTTTTAGCTTACTGAAAATGCTTATCACAAACGAATGCTGAATTTTGTCAAATATTTTTCCTACATCTTAAAATGATCATATTTATTCTCTTCTTTGATAATGTGCTGTTACATTGATGCGTTTTTTCAATATTCCTGGGCTAAACCATGATAGACTTTTTTATGTTTCACTGAATTCAATTTGCTAATATTCTGTTCAGGATGTTTGAGATGTTGATCCACAATTGTCTTATAACTAAGATCGTTTGATAGATTTTCTGTATGAGGGCTATGCTGGGACCTTAAAGTGGGTTGAGAATTTGTGCCTCTTAGCTTCCTGATCACTGTCATTTTAAAATATGTCTTCACCAGTCTGTGGTTTGTTTATTATCGCTCTAAGCTGGCGATTCTCAAGCCATCTTAAGTCAAAGTTGATGGGCCTCTTCCCCAGAGCTACTGACCTAATACGTCTGGGAACAGACCAATAATTTGCATTTTGAAAAGAGTCATTTATTTTATTTTTAAAATTAGCATGCAGGATATTAAAAAACCATGACAGCATTTTTCCAAAAGTGTGTCTCTCCGATTCTCCTTCCCCCTCATCTCCCCTATCCCCTAAACCTCTCTCCCACTCTCCTCCATGATCTCATGTCATACATATCCTTTTGATGCCCCCTCTTAAGTGAGGCAACCCAAAATCAGGAAGATAAAAACAGCACGTTCTCTCTCATATGTGGATGCTAGCATATAATACATAGATGCATGGCTACACGTGGGTATAAATGTGGGTGAGGCCTTAAAAGCCAGACAGGAAATAATTGGTGTTTCAGTGAGTTATTATGTGGTACCATTGCTTTTAATCCATGGTCTGAACTTGGAGGACTCCTTTTGCAGAGGTGAAAACATGTATCCTTAGTTCATCATAACCTATTTAGAATTAATATTCTCCACATAAGATTCGTGAGCGCCACAACAATAAAATTCTGCGTCGACCACATTTTTCTCTGCTGTTGTATCCATATGCACCCTGGTGTTGAAAGTTTAAAAGTCTGTTTCTATTTTGAGTATCCTGCTTGCAACAAAGTTAAGAAGTGAAAATATATTTTATAATTGATACCATATATGATTGCATATTTTCTCTCTTCTTTCTGTAGAGACGGATTTTTAGCTGCCATTGCTTCACTCAAATTTAAAAAAATGAATTCTTTGTCAGTTCTTAGAGTGTCCATATGTTGGAGTTCTCTCGGCTTCACTTGTCTGAAAACATGTATTTTAGCCCCATTTTGAAGAATGACATTTCACAGTGTGCAGACGTGGTGGGAAGCATCATTCTACTTGTCCGGAGCACTTTAAACATGGCCTCACGTTGTCTTTTACCCACGTTGTGTCTGGCAACCAATATACCATTTTCCCATTTGTCTTTTCTTCCTTTGGCCTTTTGAAAGGTTTTTTTCTTGGTCATTTAGTCTCAATCATTTGCTGTGATGTATTTTTATTCATGTGATAATAATTATACATATTTATGAGGCACAATGTGATATCTTGGACTCTACTGATTAGTTATCAGCCCGAGATAATAAACAGATCCACTAACCTTAAAGTTTCATAATTTCTTCATGGTGAGTAAATTCAAATTCCTTTCTTGTATTTTGAGTTCTACAATGTGTTGTTATTAAATTCACATATTGCATCATAGAATACCAGTATAATCCAGTGCTCAAACAGTGATATCACCCACTGTTTGATACTCTCCCATCTCTGATAGTCACAGGTCTGTGTAGCACAAATCCTAATTGGTCTTAATAATAAAAATCTGGATCCAGATATCGAATAAATGTTGAAAGATCAGAGAGACAAAGGAGCAAGCCACAGCCACCTCTCGCCACACCAACTCCTCAGCCAAAAGGGGGAGATCCTGTCTCTTCGAATCCTCAGACTGAATGGGCTGAGATCCTGTCTCCACCAGCCTTATATTTCTGTCTCCACCTCCCTAGTGCTGGGATTAAAGGTGTGAACCACCACCACCACCACCACCACCACCACCACCACCACCACCACCCACCCACCCACCACCACCACCTGGCTCTGTTTCTTTTTAGACAGATTTAACCTCGTGTAGCCCAAGGTGGCCTTGAACTCCTGATCTTCCTGCTTCCTCCTCCCAAGTGCTGGGATTAAAGGTGTGTGCCACCACTGCCTGGCCTCTATCGGCTAGCTCTGCCCTCTGATCTTCAGGTAAGCTTTATTTGTTAGAGCACCAACAAAATCTCACCACAGTTCTGGGCTCAGCTTCTAAGCAAATAGCGTTTGAAAGAGTCCACTGATAAGTTAGGTCATATGGTGTTTGTCTTTCTTGAGTTTGTCAAGCTTCTTAGGCTCATTTATTGATGCATTTATCCAAATAGAGGTCACTTTTGGTATTAACTCTTCATGCACATTTTTTTCTTCCTTACTCTTTCTTTGCTGCTACCTCTCCATCTACACATATCTCATGGACTACATGATGCCCTCCAAACCAGAAATCTTTGTTCATCTTTATCCTGATTTCCAGGTTCTTATCTCTTGACCTGTCTTGAGAGCCAATCTTTCCTCTACAGTGCTCAATGTGCTGTTCAGCTTAAACAGTGAAAATTTCATTTCCTATTGCACTTTCTACTTGCAGAATTCCATTCATTCTTTTTTACAGTTTTCACCTTTCTGCTGATATTTTCCAACAGCCCAGTCATTATGGCCACATTTTCTTTTATGTCTCTGAGCATAGTTATGATAGCCGCTTTCATGTCCCTGTCTCTCTTGTCTAAGCTAATTATCATTTTTGCCCTTTATCGTGAGTCACGTTTTCCTGTCTTTTCCAAGGTCTAGTAAATGTCTTTCGCATGGTGGGCCTTGTGAATGATAGGATAGCAGACCAGAATTATATCATCTTACAAGTGTGTTGAACTTCATTCTGAGAAACAGTTACATAACTAGAGAGTGGGTAAGGTTCTATCAGGATTATTGATTGATTGGCTGTTGACTTAGTTGATTTAAGACAGGTATATTTTAATTTCGACCTTAATCTTGTGGTACGGTCCTTTCTCTAGGATGAGGTCTTTGCTTCCTTAGTGTGGCCTTTTAGGGTTCTTGGCTTGAGTGTCCAAATGCCCTGTGAGTCCTTTCTGGGTGGTCCAACCTCCAGCATTTCCTAGCTCAGCTTCCTTCCCATCAGTTCCATTTAGCTCTCAGAACTTCTCCTGGATCCTGTCAAATCCTGTCGTGAAAGATGACAGCCTAACCCACCGAAGGTCAACAGTCAATCCCTACAGAGATTTAGGGGCGACGCCTTTTAGAAGTCTCTCTTTGCTGATAGCCTTCCCAGTGGAATACTGACACTTCTGCAACTTAAAGCTCTATCTTGGACCCTTTTCAACTCAGCAAGACTACACTTGAGATCCAACTTCTTCCGTTGGGAAGGAACATCTCATTTTTTTTTCCTTCGAGACAGGGTTTCTCTGTGTAGCTTTGTGCCTTTCCTGGAACTCGCTTTGGAGACCAGGCTGGCCTTGAACTCACAGAGATCCACCTGCCTCTGCCTCCCAAGTGCTGGGATTAAAGACGTGAGCCACCACCACCCGGCCAGAACGTCTCATTTATCTAGCTGTGAAATCCTCCAGTGTTTCCCTCCTGTCTGGGACCCTCTCACTGCCTGTTTAATGCCTGACACCAGAGGCCTTCTATGGACTGATCACCATTGTCCTAGATTGTGGAGATGAGCTGGTTTACTATCAGATATTCTCTAGAAAGTCTTTGTACCTGTCAGATGCACTGGACACCGAAGTCTGCCGATCCCTCTCCTTTTCCACCTTCTCCCAAGTCAATCATCTGCAAGTCCTGAGCCCTCGTTACAGTGGAGGGCCCATGAGGCTTGGACTCTATGATGTCTTCGTTTTTGTTTTTGTTTTTTTAACTCAAATTTCCACAGATAAAAAAGCTGAAACATTGCAGCTAAAAGCCTATACTTTATACTTCTTTTGTAACATGGGAAGATGTAGAGCAATGGACGCATGTGACAATGGTCGCTAAAGTCCAAGGCAGTCCATTTGCTTTGAATGTGTTGCCTGTCTGATTCTAATTTCCACTTGCATCTGTGACCCCTCTATGTAGGCTAATATTCTCACACCTAGGTAGCGCACCTATAATGTAAAAATGATGGATTCATCGCAATTACATTCCCTGTCCTTGCTTTGTTCTACAACAGCAGCCATTTTCCCCACGTTCCTTCTGGGAATGCAGACGTCTCATTAAGGAAGAGGTAAAGAAAGAGAGAGCAGAGACAAGGAATGAAGCTGAATGTGACCAGTGCCTCCTGTCCTGTGCAGGCGGAAGTTCTCTAATCAGTGGTCAGAGGCCAGCCATGCTGTTTGATCCCATTCTGTTGCCGAGGGTAAGATGTGTTTATGCCTTTGAGCCGACAAACCTCTCCCTTGCTTAAAAGCTTCTTAGATATTACTTTCCTGGAAATTCAATTTGGCTCTGCTCTGAATTTTATACCCATATTTTTGCTTGAAAACTTAAGGAAATGGAAAACCATAATTGTTTTGTTTATGTAATAGGGATGTTGGCCTTTGTGTTTTACAATCAAAACTGCTTTTTAAAAAATTTACTGTGTGTATGTGAACAAATATTTGGAGGAATAATGATATCAGCTTCCATATTTTGACTGTTTGCTATGCATAAGGCACCCTGTTAGGCATTTTATGTGAACAGCGCCAAATAACTGTAGCCACTGTCCTCTGAAGCAGAAATGCATGTTTTCCTCTTGTTACAGATGAGAAAGTGAGGCCCATAGGGGTTCAAAACATTGTCCAGGATCAAATGGCCAATGAGGAGTGGAGCTGGAATCTCAAATATCTGAGCTGAAAATTCCTGAGCCATGTGCCGGCCAGGTTGCGTCCTCTGATCCCTGGAGCGGAATGAGGACAGAGGCTATATCAAAATCAGCTGCAGACTGCCCACCTACTGGTACTCCAGCCTGCAGGATCTCAAAGTCCTTCGTATCCGGAGCTGCAGAGCAATGCAGGCCCTGCTCACTCAAGCACTCACTATGAGAAGGGGACCCTTCACGTGTGCGTCTTTTTAGAGTGGAAGTCAGGGAAACATTCAGAACAAGCCACCAAATGTCACAGTGGAATGTGCAAAGCACGTGGGAAGTGGGTCTTTGTGGCTGTGTTCTCCCTGACTCTGCAGCTCTTGCTGTGTATTAACCTCGCATCTGTTAGCCCTAGAAAGCGGGAAAGACCAGGGTGGACGAAAACCCTTTTTAGTGTTCTCTCTGCCAAAAAGCCATGGAAAGGCTTGGATGAAAAGACTGGGCGAACCTGGAGAAGTGTTGTCTCTTCGCACTCTGGGGGATGAGCATTAAAGCCGGAAAGGGCCCAGTGGACATTTTTCTCCAGCCCTGTCATATTATAGATAGGGCAGCTGAAGGCCAGAGATGACATGTATTCCTCAGCTACTACCTGGATGACAGCACAATCAAGACCCCACCATCAGTCTTGAGCCGTATGTTCTTTGTATGACACTGGGATGCTTTGGATGGGGGGGGGTTCTACTCGGAAGGTGACCCCACGCTACCTTCTGGCTGCAGAAACTGGGTAGAGTCGGGGCATACAGGAGGTAGGAGCTGGCAGTGGGAGGGCGATGATGAGTCAATTGTGAGCCAAAATACCAGCCATTAAAAATAGAGCCAACTCGCCTTTCTGTGTCAACCAAAGTTTCATTGACATTTCCAAGCTGTCTTTAGGGATTGGAAGTCAAAGGAAACAAGATCTTACTTTACTTTGTGGGTTAATTCTCTAATGATCTACTCGGTCCAGAGATAAGATCATGAACTTGTATGCATCTACCATTCTTTCTATGAACCTCAGCCATCAAACCAAGTACCATATATCTGCATTTAATGGGAATATCAATTTGAGGGCAAATTTTGAGTAGTTGACAGAGCTGAGTAATTATATTCATAGGCTCACTAACTGTGTGTGTGTGTGTGTGTGTGTGTGTGTGTCTGGCCATATAACTTCCCTAGGCTTTAATTTTTCCACCTGCAAAATAATAGCGATACTTGACTCAAGAGATGAGTCTTGTATAATATTAGCGGGACCAGCCTTAATATTATACATCCCAGGGGCTCAGGAGAGAGAACTACTAACGGCGAGGACTATTTTCAGGAAATAGAATCTCAGCACACCGAGCTCTATAGTCTACTTGCTTTAATTCCTCTGGCATAACATCCTATATACACAGCTTCAGTTCTGTTCTCGTGCCTAGCTCCTTTCTTGCCTGATTTCCCTATCTATTACTCCCTCTAAGTTCTATCTTAATTTTCTCGTCTTAATTCTGCCTCAACTAGGTCCTTTTTATCTTGTTCTTATCCAGCAAGTACTTCCCCATCTGGCTCTTCCTCATCTTCCATCTCATTCCTCTAGTACTGTCTTCTAGCCCTTCAATCTAGTTCTTCCCCATCTCAGTTTGTTCCTCTCAAGTTCTTACCCATCTAGTTCTTCCATTCTCTTTTCTCTTCTCTGTCCTCCTGTACCCTGGGAGTCCCGGTACATATACACTTACAAGCAGTAATCCCTTGGCAGTGCAAAGCCAGGCTTCCAGGGTCAAACGGAGAGGTGATAAGAATCACATAGAGGGGCAATAACTGTTAATTATCATTTGCAACCCAAAAGGGAAGTGACCAATGAGGAAATGAATTAAATGGCTAAATTCAGGTAATCTCTAAGAAGAAGGCTCTTATGTGCTCAACTATAGTCTTAAATGTGATTGGTAGAAAATGTTAAGAATCTATAAGTTGCTAGGTCAATGGGAGAAAATAAAACTGTCTTCGTTTTTCCTGTGGCTCCTATCTGTCGAAGCTATCTGCCATTTTTCTGCAGGGTGGGGGAAAGTGTGCTCAGTCACTAGGTACCCTGTGTACAGCTAGATGCCTCTGGTGATAGTTAAAGGGAGATCTGGAACTAGAGGTAAGGTTTGGGAAAGGAGGAAGTAAAGCTTAATTGGCACATCCACCAGGCCTTCTCAAAACAGGTAGCCTGCATGCTTAAGTCTGTTCTTAGAGAATACAGAGGTATCTCTGATAAAGTGCTTTCCTCCATCTGGGGATGGACCTGACTGGATGCTGCCAATGATGATAATTACAGGGAGGCTTGAACTGGGGTTCTGGCTGAGCATAGCTGTCAGCGCAGAAGGTTATCTAAATATTCCTAGAAATGGTTAGGTAAGGAGTTAAAAGTCTATAAAGTTAGTAAGACTGTAAGAAAGGAGGGTCCGAGCTAAATTGTGTAAAGCTATATTACTTAACGTCCACCTGACCTAGGCGGTGTCTCCTTGTAGAATTTGTCTTAAATCAGGAGACTTGCATGTAGACTGTTATTACTGCTAGTCCTTGAAAGTGGCCAAGGGAGATAGCTGATTCCAGAGAAAGCCTTTCCTGAGGCTGTTCTCCAAATACCTGGAATGTGTATGTCCAGAGAGTGATCAGTCCATACTGTTAGCCCTTCTTAGGGAAAAGTCAATTTGGAAAACTATGTATGCACTGTAGTGGGTAGCCATTCCAATCTTGATCTGGAAGTTCCAACTCCCATTGAGGCTTTGGTAACTGTCACACCTATAAGGCAGGGCCAAGAGAGGACCCTGAAGACCCGAGATCTGGATGCATCATCTCTCTTGGTTCTCGGACCCTGGATGCTGGAGGTAGACAGAGCAGAGTTCTCCAGAGAACACCGCCGGACTGTGCTACACCTTTCCCAGACCCTGTTACCTACCTATCCCTTCATTTGTAAGTTACGCCACTAAATAAACCTCCCTTTTAACTATGTGGAGTGGCCTTAATAATTTCGCCAATAAAGGCACACATGATTTTCATAACAGAAGACAGCTGATATATAACAAGCCAAATAACACCAGAAGCTCCTTGGAATTTGGCTTCCTCTGGAGGAATTCCCTGATCCCTCCAGCTAGTGACTTTGCCACAACCAGCTGAGTTCTTATGATATATTCCTGCAGCTTGCAGCAGATGAGTCCAAGGATTAAATGGTTATCTTTACATTTTACAGAATGATTTGCACATATTAAATGTTTATGAAATAGATTATATTAATTCCTCATATTAGCACTCAAAATGTTCGACAGAAGCAAAAATAAAAGACCTAAAATGGTGTGATCAAGGCATCAGTAGGAATTCCTCATCCTGACTGCAGTGTGTTTGAGACAGGCTTCTTCATGGCATGATTAATCATTCCCTTTTCAAATGACGCTGCAGGTATTCACCTTGGCATGCAACAGGTATAAGATGGCTCTTCAACCTTTCCCAAGCTTCTATGTTTATCCAGAATTAGAAATTCTCCAGGTAAAGCCGCAGCCCTGCTGATTTGGGTATGGTGTTAGTACATGAACGATGTTAGTATGGGAATGGGCTTCAAAGAGAAAAGGGTCGAAAAGAATAAAGCTTATCAGTAGACCACTCCCCCACTCCCGCCCCAGGATACAAGCTTTCTGATATACTTCTTTCAGCCATGCCTTCAAGTTTTGGAAAAGAGAAAGATAAATCATGAAGAAAAGGATAAAGATACAGTTTATGGTTTTTCAATCACAGGAATGATCAGAAGTAAAAAAAAAAAATCAGCAAATGGGAATATCATGAACTAATTGGAACAAGTTCTCCCTCTCTCTCCCTCTCCACCTCACCCCCACCCCCTGCCAGACAGGGTCTCTCTATGCAGTTCTGGCTGTCCAAGAGCTTGCTATGTAGATCAGGCTGGACTGGAACTCACAAAGATTCATCTGCTTCTGACTCCTGAGTGCTGGGATTAAAGGTGTGCGCCACCCCATCAAGTTTATCAAAAAAAGACATAACATGCCTTTTCTGAGAAGGCTCCACCTGTTCAAATGGGTAAACTTTTGGTACTGTATTACAATAATTAATGATCCCTGTACTGATCAGAGATGGATAGCTGGCCCAATCTGAGGGACTCTGCTGGGATGTTGGACCCAGGGTGATAATCAGTTCCTTGAGAATCTCCATTTGGGGAAAGGACATGGCTTTAAGGCTACCATGGGAAGTGAGAGAAAGGGAAAGTTGGTGCCTGAAAGGAGAGAGGAGGAGACCAATGACCCTCAGCGCAGCCTCCGAAAGCCTGGTTGGGATTCTGCAGGTTCTTACTGAGCTTCGAGTCTCTGTTTCCTCTCTTCCAAAAGTGCTGGGCTGTCGAGTTCTAAGAGAAAAGCATGGACGCTTCCAACAAATCCTCATTTTCACACATCTGAAACTGTGGGTTGCTTGTATTTTAAAAATCCCTTTCCTGGGACAGCACCTGTAAGGATTAAGTGTTAGAGACTATTTCCAACCACTCTGTATTGAAAATGGCTGGCTGGGAGGAATGCATTTCAGATGTGGCAACACAGAACACAGGGCTGTAGCCAGAACACAGCTGTGATGTCTCTATTCAAGGTCACCTGGGGTGCAGCTCCAGTTTCCTCTTCACCAGTGTGGCTCCTGCCCACTACTCTGGAAGCTTCTTCAAGATGATGACTCTACATCCATTTTTTTTCACTCCCTATAGCACCTACATTGCAGTATTGACTTTTCTAATGGTGTTTATATAAAGATAGAAAGGAAAAACCTTTTCTACCTCAATAATTTTCTATTCGGGCAAAACTTCTCATGCCTTGATTTAGGAAATAATTACATTTCTTTCTCTTTTTGCTGTAACCTGGGTCCCTTCTCAGCTTTGTGTCAACGAGAAGATAGGTTTATTTAGCCAGTAATTTCCACTGCAGAAAATCTTGGGCCCAGATTGCCCTGCAAAAGCAATATGTTCTGTTTTATTTTTATATTACATTATATTTATTTTAATTGCATTCTCCATCTGGTCAAAGATGGCATTAGGCACTGTAAATGAAGAGAAGAAACAAAGAGAAAGCTAACCACGATAATAATCAAGATTATTATTTCTAAAAAGAAATCCATGTAGGGCACAATAACCTCCATGAGTGGGCAGGTTCCATGGCCCTCTTAGAAGAGAGCTCTGGAGGAACTCTTAGGAAGAAGGAAGATGAAGATAAATCGATTGAATGGTTCCTGGTGTTTATTGCATGGCCTGGGATGGGTTCTTGCACTCTGCCCCTTCCTAGGTCAGTTCTTAGACAATTTATGTGTAAGTGTGTGTGTGTGTGTGTGTGTGTGTGTGTGTGTGTGTGTGTGAGAGAGAGAGAGAGAGAGAGAGAGAGAGAGAGAGAGAGAGAGAGAGAGAGAGAGAGAATGAATCATAAAATGATATGAGTAACTCCTAAGCTATCTTAGGTGCTTTGATTATTTTCAAAAGAGTTCAGAAGGATGTAAATGCAGTTTCAACAAAATATTTTTAATATAAACTTTAGAAAGGACACACACACACACACACACACACACACACACACAAGAGTTCATTTTCTGTTCAATGTCAGGAGATGTCTCTGCGACAACTGGAGGTCTTCCAAATGAAGCCAGTGAGACTGCAGCGACCAGTGTTCCAGACACCAAATTCTTACGTCAGACACACCCCGTGGAAGGCAAGGCCCTAAAAGCCAGGCCAGGAGGCTGCTCGAGCGATGATCACGGATGCTAGATCGTCTGTTCCTGTTTTTGACCGTGAACAAACGACGGGGCTCCAGGGGAGGGTTTGCACATGAAAGTTTGCCAAAAACAAGTGGGTGGTGACATTCCCAGGCTGTAATCCATTCCTCCTCCCACTCCCGGTAGTCTATCACTTAGGATAGTTTATGTTTCAAAAAACAAAGCCTTATTTGAAATGGATAAGGCAAATAGTGTACTTTTTTTTGGTTCACGCACAGATGGATTCAAGAGACTATGACTTTAGATATGGCTGAAGGCAGAGACCTACCATATTCTGAGGGGCGACATGGCGATGAGGGCCTTTTGTCTACTTGAGCAGACTTGGTACCCTATTCACATATCTTTCCTCCAAGGCTAGTCTCAGGCTCGGGTTCCAGAAATGGCTTCACAGCTCTGATATCACCAATGCCAGTCAGAAGAGAGAAGAAGGTGGAGGGAGAGGGCGAAGACAGATGGGAATCTTTCCCAGTCTTTAATAAGACCGAGGAAGCATTTTCCACTGGGTCCCCTAGCAAGAGTCTCCCTGTGTTTATGGCTCCAAATTGGATCGTGTGTTCAATTCAAAGGCAGTCCTGGTAGGTGTGGAAGTGTGGGCAGCTGGAAGGGACAGGACTCCATCCTG
The DNA here is from genome assembly GCA_902168415.1 of Peromyscus melanophrys. Classification (NCBI taxonomy): domain Eukaryota; kingdom Metazoa; phylum Chordata; class Mammalia; order Rodentia; family Cricetidae; genus Peromyscus; species Peromyscus melanophrys. Next base: position 7,495 of record CABHPR010140356.1, on the reverse strand, counting down.
GAGCAGGACGGCATCTGTGCTAGGGATCAGGGCTCTTCCCAATGGGAAATCAAGCAGGCAGTCAGGGAAGAAGAAGAAATGGACACAGGCAGCAAAATTGTAGGTCCCCAGTACAAGATGAGAAGCATGGCGGATGCCATCACTTCCCAGAGTCTTATGGAGACTCCTCTCATCTTCAGCATGTTTTACAGAGCAATAAAAGGACTGATGTCATTACAAAAGTCAGAAAAGGGCAACTGGTATTTATCAGGTCCTTTGTTTTGAGAGATTTGATAGGCTCTGTCCTTGAAAGAGCGTGTTACAATGAGGCAGACAGTTATTACAATAAATAACTCTGGTGTAGACCATCTTGGTACCCTATTTACAACCTTTTACCTCCTTCCAAAGTCCTCCCCCAGCTTCCAGACACACCGGTGGCCCACAACTTAAAGCCTCACCCTTTCTCTAGGGTGATGTGAAGTGGCTGGTCCGGGCTTCCTCTCTGCCCTGGCCATAAAACTGGGACACCAAATTCCAGTCCCCTCTCTTCATTCTAAAACAAATCGATGATGTAGTTTATCCTTAGAGCATCCTGTACCTTAGACCAACTTGAGACCACCTAAAACTAACTCTTTGTTCAGATTCCTCTTCTTCTTCATTGTTTCTTCCTAGACAACTTCTTCTTGAATTCACATCTCCTCAAACAAATGCATTACTGAATCTCTACCATAGCTTCAAGTTCTACAAACACCTGACTCAAAACAGAGGCCCCTGGGTAGAGAGGAGTAAAACACAAACTAATAAACAGATGGAGCAGGAGTTAGGAGGGAGTCACCTTGGTTCAAGGTAGCTTTGATGAACCAAGGGGTTATGAAAACTAGAAAGCACTTGAATTGATTTGGGCTTTTTGTCTTCAGGTCATGACCATTCCCACCAAGGTGACTTAATATAAAATAGAGACTGTGTTACAAAGCCTGAGGATGCCACAAAGGACTAAGGCCATCTATGTACACAGACTCTTCCCATTTCATCTCTGTGTCTCTTTGTGGTTTCTTCTCTACTTTTTAGGCTTTGGGAGAGAAGACTCATAAATCCAGTATTCTTGATCATTATGAATATTAAACCCCTCTTCCACCCAAAAGACTAGACTGGACTCCAGCATCCCAATTTTTTGTTCAGGAGAAGGAATTTTGATTGATTCACTTGTGCCAAGGAGACTTTGAGCCAATCAATTTTAGGCAATAAGCAAATATTTAGGGTTCACATAGCATCTAAAACCTCATTCTAGAGGCAAAGCCTTTGTATTCACATAATAGTGTAGAGATGGTTCTCTAAATACCTTATAAGCGTTCACCACAGTAATGAATGCAACATGCTCTGGGAGTCTACATGACTCCACCACCCTGAGGGTGATTTCCACCTCTCTTTTAGCCATCATATTTGCTATTGATGGAGGCAGCATATGGGTCACTTCCTCACACTGGCGCTTCAACAGGAAGGAATAGCTAATGGGCTAGAGGACAGAGCAAGGGCACGGAAAAACTTCAGTAGACTTAGTGCCCTAAGCTATAAGATCACATGTAACAGGATTAATAAAGACTCTTTCACTAGATTAACACTGAATTGCTAATGACAGCTTGAAAAAAAACATGACTTGACAATAGTCAGTTACAAAAACAAAATCTGGGGACTTCACAAGCTGGTTGTTCAGTGACTTGGTTCAATGACAGAGGCCTGTCATTCCAGTTGCATTTGTGAGTATGGTATCCAGGTCAGAGGAGGAGGCATGGAGTCTGGAGAAGGTCATTGTCATTTTTTCAGGGTTCTACACTTGTCAAGCCATAGGTATGTTCAGCTATAGAAACTTTAAAGACCAAAGAGACATGAACTCAAGAATGTCTGTTCATGTCACGCCTACTTGTTGCTAGACACTATTGACAGAGATATTTGAAAATACAGGCCATGGTTAGATGGGTTACCTGGAAATACATTTTTAGGGAAACAAACCTGGAAGTGTCTGATTAGTGATTTCTAGAAGCCATGGAGTTGCTGTGTTCTGGTACATGGTGAGTTGTCATGTGAGGGAAGAAATGAGACTGGTCTTGGCTGTTTAAGGGAGTGAACACATGAACACGGCCTACCAGATGTCTAGAAGAGAGAGACTGAGATGGCGTTTGCCTGGAGCTAAGCTGTGTGCTGATATTGTGTTCCCCAAAATATTGTACACCCTAATAAACTTATCTCGGGTCACAGAACCGAATAGCCACTAGACATAGAGGCCAGAAAATGGTGGCACATACGCCTTTAATTCTAGCATTCCAGAGGCAGAGATCCTCTGGATCTCTGTGAGTTCAAAGCCACACTGGAAACAGCCAGGCGTGGTAACAAGAGCCTTTAATCCCAGGAAGTGATGTCAGAAAGCAGAAAGGTATATAAGCCATGAAAACCAGGAACTAGAGCTGGTTAAGCTTTAAGGCTTTTGAGCAGCACAGTTCAGCTGAGATCCATTCGGATGAGGACATAGAAGCTTCCAGTTTGAGGAAACAGGATCAGCTGAGGAACTGGCGAGGTGAGGTGGCTGTGGCTTGTTCTGCTTCTCTGATCTTCCAGCATTCACCCCAATAACTGGCCAGGTTTGTTTTTTATTAATAAGACCTGTTAAGATTCATGCTACAAAGCTGGCCACCGTTCACAGTGCTAAAAGGAGCCCTGTGGGCTCCTGGGTGAGAAACAACATCCAGGTCTTTCTCACCAGCTGTGGATCCCATGTCCCACAATGCTAGTGGATCCGTCCTAGTGCAAGATGCTCTCCCTAGTGCAACAATGGTACGACAGTTTTGAGGTAACCAACCACTTTATGATTAGATTTGAGACCTGCTCTGCAGGAAGAAATATGTACGTAGTAATCTAAATCTGACAAAAGCCTATGTCTGGAGATGTTGCAGTAAAATGGCTATGGAGTCAAACTATCTAGTAAATACTTCAATTTACACCTTTAGACCAGCACTGCCATCACCATATATTATAAACATATATGAAATTATCAAAAACTTGTTTGAAAAAAGTACAACTGGGAGGGGGGAGGAAGGAAGGGAGGGAAGGAGGGAGGGAGGGAGGGAGGGAGGAAGATTGGAGAGGTCATTTGTGATAGAATAGACTTTCTCCCTAAGAAATTGACCTACAGTCTCTGGAAGTACCAGGAGTTCATAAACAGCGAGCAGCAAAACTCAGTACCATGAGCTGAACATCCCCTATAACTCAGGTTCCACAGCGAGTGAACGTTCCCTACAGCTCAGGCTCCATGGCAGGTGAACATTCCCTACAGCTCAGGCTCCATGGCGGGTGAACGTTCCCTACAGCTCAGGCTCCATGGCGGGTGAACGTTCCCTACAGCTCAGGCTCCATGGCGGGTGATGTACATACATTCAGTATCTTCAATTCTCATAGCAATCTTGCGAGACTGGGAACAAATGATTACCCCTGTTTTACAGAGAGGGCTTTGATTCTGAAGATGATCTCATTATGTATAAGTTGAAGCACCTGAATTTGAACATGTGCCTGTAATTCCGGTAGGAATGTAGCTAAGTAAATTCTTGCCTTAGAAGGAGATTTGCTTAGATAATTATAAAGGATTGCTACTATATCAGTGTTACTAATTTACTGAGTCTCATTTTTGGCCCAGTTAAGTCCATGAACTTTGGAGTCTTTGCCAAACATAGCATACCATAATTCTAGGTAGGACTGTTTGGGAGGGTTAAGGGGATAATAGACTAGCTACGCTTCTTCCACAGTGTCAGAACAAAAGAAAACAGCTGTATTAGCAAGGCTCAGCTAGGTTAGACAGAGGAAATGAACAACATCCAAATCGATGTGGCTTAACTCAACAACTCCAGCAGGGTCGGCAAGGGAGTTGTCCTACCATACTCAGGGACCCTTGCTGACAGAGGAACCATCCCTGCAATGAGAGGGCAAGATCCTGCGGCAGTAGAAAAGGCAGGTTGACTTACACTGGTTCTTACACTTTCTAGCTGGGGTGATGTCCATCCTGCCCACACTGCTAGCTCCACTCATACCTCACAGATGAGGAGCAATGTCTGAACACGAGACTCTCTAGTAGAATGTCCTTCAGATTTGGGATACATTAGTATCTTCCAAGATAGGATTTTGATGGCAGTAAAGAGTCAGGGTGGTCTCTGAGTTAAAAGTGTGATTGACTATCAAGAATTCCTGGAAGCGGCCAAGTATGGAGGCACACCCTTGTGATCCCAATATAAAGAAGACTGAGGTAGGAGAATTTTGAGTTCAAGATAATCTTGGGGCTACATAGTAAGACTTCTTTAACAACAACAACAACAACAAAAACCAGCAACAAAAATCCAAAAGGAATTGTGGCATTCATTCTCCTAAACTTTAGGAGATCAATAAATTTGATGTCCTCATATCAAATTTCCAGAAGATGAACCAAGTTATTTGGGAATCCCTCCAATGCTGTTATAAGAACAGAGGGGGCTCTGGGATCCCTCATTCTTTTGTCCTCTACTTCTTTTATATGATTTATGTGGTGGTGATTTGTGTGTGTGTGTGTGTGTGTGTGTGTGTGTGTGTATTCATATATTTTGTGCCTGTATCTGAACAGCTTGTGTGTCTGTGTGTGTACATACATGTGTGTCTGAGAACTCTGTGTGTGTGTCTGAAGGCTACATGTGTGTGCATAGATATGTGTGTCTGAGTGCTGCGTGGCTGTGTGTACATGCATACGAGTCTGTGTGTGGCTGTATAGAAAATCCCCCTCTCCTGTGACTATTTCATTAGCTTCCTTTTTTTTTTTTTTTTTTTTTTTTTTTGGTTTTTCGAGACAGGGTTTCTCTGTGTAGCTTTGCACCTTTCCTGGAACTCACTCTGTAGACCAGGCTGGCCTCGAACTCACGGAGATCCACCTGGCTCTGCCTCCTGCTTCTTTAGCCTATAACCTAATAACCCAAGTTTATGATGTAGCACTGTACTTTGTCCCACTGCTGAAGAACTAAGGTTTGGGACAGGATGAATTCAGGTGCTTCCCATAGTCCTGTGCTTTTAAGCTTAGAAAGCACCATGGAAATGCTTTCTACAGATCTGGAAGTTACCACAGTACACAGATTACCAACAGGAAACATGGAGAGACCAAGGTGAGTGATACACTTGATCTAAAAGCATCCCAGTCTCCTCCAGCAATCTTCCTGTGCTGTCCTGTAAACAGAACTCTTTCTCAATATCCAAGCATTTAAAAGCTCCAGGCTTGCTCATATGCTGAAGCTCCATTATCTGGGATTCCCACTCTTGAGGCTTCTCCCTGTGATGGAGAGGAGGGACATTGTCACATGTACTAATCGACTTTAAATGAGATGCTTTTTAGGTTTGTGCCCTTTCTGGACAATGGGGACACTATTTTCCATGAATAATTTCTACCATCCTGGCACCTCCTCAATCTTCCTGGCTGATATTTATGAGTTTAAATATAGCTAATGATATCACATGCCTGCCAGATGGTCAATAGGAACTACCTGGGATATTTGAGCATCAGGCACATGTTTGATTTCTCGAATTAGGACTCAAGTATGAAGCCGTTTTTGGAAGATAATTTAATTGCAAGGATTTATAAACCTTGTAAGAGGTAAACAGAAGTGGCCAACGCAGATGAATAAATCAAGAGGTCTCTGAATATGGACTGTGCATCCTTCTCACTGGGATGTGTAGATCTGTCACACTGATGCAGGTTCCTGTCCTACTGCTCAGCTTGTGTGTTTTAGGACTCCTGGTACCACGTAGGCTGAGAGCGAGCATGCTTTCTTCTGTGACCTATCATCTATCAGTTTCCCTTGCTCAGAGGGCCTTGTTATCTCTCCACAATGTCCATGGATTCCCCCAATCATTTTCTTCCATAATTTGTTCTGCATTCCTGCTGATCGTTATTCTTTGAAGTGGTCTAGATGTTCTGTGTTCTGGGCTACCCAAAGGACTCTTCATGGTCCATCCGCTTTCCATGGCAGCTCCACATGGAATGTCTGCCTGTCTGGGTAACTGTTCCCCTCTCCCTTACTTGACTATTGACGGCCTTCTTTGAGCTGCCACTAACCGCACTCTACAGCCGTGTCTGCAGTTGGCGAATTGTTTCTCATGCCCTGCCAACTGAGCGCTCCTTCCTGCTTACCCAGGATGCAGTCTGATTTCTGTAAAGTAAGATTGGTCTCTTGGTGGAAGACGTTGAAAGAGTGTCACTGAGCCCTCAAAACCAATTTTCTCCTTTTAATTGCATGTGCATTTGCTTTGTCTCCCGACTTGAGGAACATTTGCCTGGTGGGTGTGGCAGCCTACTTGTAATTCTAGCATTTGAAATCTGGAGATGGATTCTCTGGAGCCAGCTGGTTAGCCAGACTAGTCATATAGGTCAACTCTAAGCTCAATTGAGAGACCCTGCCTCAGTGAATAAGGTGGGGCACTCAAGGAAAACTCCAAATATCAACCTTGGCCCTTCACATGGACCCACATATACATACATGTGTGTGTCTACACACATACAAGAGTGCGTACAAAATAAAACAATAGATGGCCATGAAAAGGTAGGTGTATTTCAAGGGCTACGGGTAGAGCATACAAACGGTCCTTTGTGCATTGTAAGTTGGATTATTCTTAGAACTAGGGATGGGTATGCTGTAGGGAATGTTTTCCAGAAGAAGATCTCTACAGAGAACACAGAACAAGGTTCCAAAGGGAGAGGGTCAGGGAAGACAGAAAGCAGCTTGAACAATGCAGTCTCTGGATGTGTCTGAGGACCAGTAAAGGCTGAGCTCTTTTTCTTTAAATATCAATTTCCTGTGTGGATTTCCCAAGCAGTTCACCTGGCTGGTCTCATTGTTCTCTATTTGATATCAGGGTCTCTGACAGGGTTCAAAGAGCTATAAGCAAACAAGGACACAAACAAACACAAGAAATTTGAAAAGAGGAAGTCAACCTCCCTAGCTGTGAACATCCCCCACTCTCTCACACACCCTTCCCACCCCCCAGAAGCTACATGGAGACATGAAGGGTCATGTCAATGTCCCTTGCTGTGGTCTTATCAGGCTCCTTCATTCTAATCATTGCACCTGTGAAAACCAGGACCTCCACCAATAGACCGAAGCTGGGCAAAGTCCTTTCCACCCTTCCTTGTTGTCTCCCTGGATTGGTCCTGAGATGTCACCCCCAGGCACTGGTAATCACAGAGGTGAGACGCCTCACAGGCAAAGCTCTTCCTCCTCTCATCACTCTCCTTCCTACATCTCGGGGTGAGACAGGGGGACAGGTTCACCGCGCTCTTCACCCTGGACCAGGAGCCAATTCACTTAAAAAGGAAGGCTGCTGGGTCTCTGAATTAGGGTAATGAAATCTTTCTTGTAAACCTAGAATTAAGATGCAGACAATACAAGAGTCCTTCAGCTTCCTTTTATTGGTCTTCAGATGTGAACCTGAGAAGAGCTGTAAATATGTATGGGGGGGGGGG